>APFE030581613.1:6834-23416 GCA_000404065.3 Pinus taeda
GATTTTCGCATGTCAATTGTAGCAAAAAATTATCAAAACGTGTAGTTTTTTAGTTATATTTATGTTAAAAATGGCTATTTTTATGTCCATTGTTAAAAAATATTATTTTTTAGAAACAATTATTTCTTGTGGAGAGAAAAATTAATTAACGATGTATAAATATGTAGAATATCGAAAATTCAAAATATCGACATTTTTTTTTTAAATATGTAAAACAATAAAAACCTCACTACAAAAAAAACATAAAATTAAAATAAAAAAAAGAAAATATGAAGAAAAAGAGAGCTTAAAAAATTATGAAATTTACAAAATAATTATTTACATTTCATACATTAGAAAATAAAAAAAGCCTTTTAAAAAAGGGCCTGGTGTAGAATTACCACGTTTTTAAATCAACATAAAAAACACTACCATTCTAAAACGCAATGTACATAAAAACATTTATAGCGTCAAAAACTAAGCTCTAAGAAACACGTGTGTTCTGCATCACCCCTTTTCAAAATTGGGTCACTTTTTTGCTATCTCTACAAAACGGGTAACAATATGAGTACTCGTTTCGAAGTTTACATTGTTAATTGCGCAATCCTCACAAGCCTTCCTCTGATTGCATGCACCATCGGTTTAATTTAGATGATTTTACAATTGATAGTACATTATCCCTAAACTCCAATCTCAACTGGTTCTTTCTCTGATTTGACATGCATGAATTAATTATGAGTGAATCTTCAGTTTACTAGTTGATCATTGTAGGCAACACCCCACTATTGTAGGTTTCACCCCACTATTGTAGGTTACACCCCACTACTGCAAGTTACACCCCACTGTTCAACAGGAAGCACCACACTGTACATCACGCAACACCACACTTGACTGCAGGACACCCCACTATTGGACATCCCACTAATTCCTCCATCAATAGGAACTAGTTTAACTGACTTTAACTCAGTTGGACTGAATTAAATAATTACAACTCAAAATAAACTCAACTAGTGCTCCTAATTGTAGGAGACACTCTACATGACTCTAATTAGACCCTCAACTTGAATTAACTGAGCTAGCTAAGTCAAATTAACTTAGTTATCTATTACAAGTTGTCATGAGATGTGGAGTTACAATTTTATTCCCAATTTAATTCAAGGACAAAATTAAATTAGGATCTTTCTTGATGCTATTTTTAACATTTCTTGTTGCTATTTTCAACAATAATGTTGTAAATTTGAATAATGGTATGACGTTATGGGGTGAATTTAATATGCAAATGTCGAAATGCAATTATCAAAGCAAAGAACAATATATCCCTAAGAAACATTAACATGGTGTCAATGTTGGGCTAAAGAAAAGTTATCACCCCTAAGAAGACACCATTGATGGAAGCAAGAGAAGATGTTGGAGACCTAAAAGAATACTAGGGTTTGAAGGTAACTTTAGGCAATTTGTATATTAGGGTTTGATGGATATTATGAAGTTAGGGTTTGGAAGAAATCCTGGATTATGATAGATTTGAGATATGCACTCTAGAAAATCTAACATGATCAATGTGAAGATGTTTAAGCACTTATGATAAATTTGATGTAACCCTAGACGAGATAGTCTCTATTAGGCTTGGTTGCTGATGAAGTTGGTTGAAATATTGAAGCCAACATTGTCATATGGATAATGAACGATAATGACTGTTGAAGGATGGTTCAAGTGGGAGTCAATCTCCTCTCGTTAAAAGATAAGTACCTTTTAGATTTATGTTAACTCTTTGTGATTCTATTCCTATTTGTGTTTAATGCTTTAATCATTGACTATACTTCCTACATGTATATTTTAGTATTGTGAGACTTCTAACCTCTTGATGAGATGTAATAAGTGGACCCTTCTTGAGGATCATTTGAGGTGCAGGGAAACATGGCTAGTGCATGAAGAGAAGAGCTAGCACTGGAAAAGGAAAAGAGGCACCTGATGAAAAGTTGACAAAGTGCTGTAGTTGCCAATGTCAAGGTGCACAGGTATCTGAATACTACAAGGTATATATGATGTATTGTTTCAATATTATGTTTCAACTGCAATATTGGATGGCAAGGTAAGATCTAAGGTATGATGGAAATATCACCTTCATGAATGACTCATATTGCATGTGAAAGTAAGTTTAATTCATGGTACATGTGATGAGATTGGTGCACTCAATATTGAAAAAATGTCTTACATTCTATTATCTCATAGCAAGGCATCTTAGAAACATTGATTTTTGATATACCAGCATACTTGATATTTGGCAAGCATATTGCATCTTAGACATGATGGATTTCATGATCTAAAGAAGGCTAGCACATTGATTTTGATATATGGTAACTTGATACTATTAATAATGTTTGTGATAAGCATGGTGACCTTAATGATGAAAGTGTGACAATAAGATTGATATTCGGGATCTTCTTGTTGACCTTGGTTAGCTTGGTAATTATGACATACGGTAAATTTGGATGCCCTCACTTGATGGATAGAGTTATGTGATAAAAATGTGATGTAGTGATTATAATCCCTAAAGTATGATGATGCACCTATCAACTATCCTAATCATAATACTCTAACTCTTGATGAAAATTTGATGTCATGATGAAGTAGTTGATGCTGACATGTTATGATCACGATGAATATATGTGTTAGAACTTGATATGGTTTGTTTTAAGATCTAATAGTTTTGTTGATGCATGACAGTAATATGATAGACATGTTGATGACTGAATTGGCATCCCATTCAGAGGGAGAAATTCTCCATAAGATCCCTACTCCTATTATCATTTGCGTTAAATGTGTAAAACATTATTTACTATTGAAATAAGATTTTTGACATAAAGAGACAAATATTTAATGTTGTTGGTCTGTAGCTAGTTCTGGTATGAGAAGAGATGGTTTCCTTTAGTATAAGCCTCCAACCGCACAAAAGAAAGCCTATGGGTGCGGTTATGCCTATAGGTCACAGAAACTGAAGCTTTATGCATAAAATCAGGAATCCACTAGGAGTATGACAATCCTACAGATATGGAGCAGACAACAGAAAGTTCTATGAACAAGGAAGTTTGAATGTTTGACTTACTATAGGGGAATGTGTTGAATAAACTTGTGTTGATAGGTCATCTAAATATGCATATTAATATGTTATTTTGATTTTATCATTGTAGTATATGACAATATCTGATAACAGTTGCAACGGTTTGACAAGATTTGGCTTATTGATGAGTTGTAATGAAAATTTTGACTTGATGCCTGATAGTTCATATATATGTTTTGGCTTATGGACTATTTGGATTCATAGTGATAACAAATTAATGTTTTGACTTGATGACTGTGCTATGAGGGCATTAATTTTCCACTGGCTTCATTGACTTCGACACATTGGCTGAAGTATAAACAATTGTGACTTATCCTTGGTATATGCATTCATATTATGATTATGTGAATGGCCTGATGGACTTTGATATTGCTTAAATTTGTTGACATGACAATAAATGAAGTCATGACTTGGTATTTTGGATATGATCTCTACTTGACATATGGTCTGAAGAGCGTGTCACAATGATATTGACAAAAAAATTATGACTTTGATATTAACTTTAATTTGGCATCTAAGGCTTGATAAGCTGACTTAGTTGATTTGATTTCACAATATTGATTTGTGTAAGGTTGAGCATACTGGTTTGGTCAAGTATTATGTTTTCAGAAAGCATTGTATGGAGCAAGCTCCCCGAGCCTGGTATGTCTTCATTGACAGTTACCCTATGAAGCGAGGAAGATGTGCAAATCCAAACCTCTACTTCAAAAGCTGTCCAAGGTATGCCTTTGATTTTGGTTCTATATGTTGATGGTCTATTCTTGACAGGTAATGAGCATCTGATGATCAAAGTAAGAGGGAGTTGGCCTTTGAAGTTCGAAATGAAGAATCATGGCATGATGAATTACTTTCTAAAGTTTGGAAAAGAAAATATATATCATGAAACTACCGAAGAGTTTTTGTAAAGTGGAAATGGAAATCTTTGGAAACTTCGATTAAATTTCAATAAGTTATGAAGAGATATTATTGAACCCGACTTGGCAACCGATAGTTGATTGAAGCATTGATGTTTTGTGCGAACACCTATTTGTATATATATGTTTTGCATATTCATGATTGAGTCGCTTCATACACATTGAGTGGTTGTCGAGCACCCTTCAAGATATTAGCATGGGACGATCCAATTTTGGTCTGAGATATTCTTCCTATGATTTGTGACTGCATGTATTTATTGATGTTGTTTGAGATCATTATTGATGAGATGAGCACATCTGGGTGTTGCCTTAGTATGAGATCTACCATGATAGTTTTAGATGAGAAGTTTATAGCTTTAAGTACGACTGAGGTTGAGTACGATGTTGCTAGCATGGCTGGCTGTGAGGAAATATGAAGAAGCTCTTTGGAGAGATGTTTGATCATGTTCCAGAAATTACAAGGGTACATTGAAATACTATTGAGTGGGATTTGATTGGAAAAAAATCCTGTATATAGTTGGGATTGAGATATCTTCAGCTGGTGCAGCTTGTGGTTGCTACCTTCATGAGAGAGAGGATAAACAAGGTATCCTTTTTGTGATATATATTTGTTCTAATATAATTTGATTTGATGTCCTACATGAACATGAGACTACAGTTATTGCGACATGATGATTAATCCAATACTATATATGAGCACGGTGATTTGTTTATGATCTATAGAGAGTAGGATTGATCAAGAACATTGAGCCAACTCTTCCACCTTGTTTGAGCTCCCAGGGTGAGGAATTGAGATAAGAGGGCTCATGGGGTTAAGGGATCTATGAAGAACAAGGTCGTAGATGTTGCTCCCATAGGGTTGGAGATGTTAGATCCCTTGCCTTGGTCCATGTAGAGTATATCTCAGTTGGCATCATACCCACAAATTGGGCTTGTTGGGAATACGGTTCCCCATTTGGCAAATAGGTTGACAGAGTGCTTGGTGGTGTACAACCTGATTATGATGCAAGTGTTCTACCACATGACTATTGAGGGTTATTGTTGGGCAGATCAATGAAATAGGATGAGTTTATATGTGCTCCCTTATGCGATAACTCTTATTGATCGATATGGGGTGGAAGATGTTTTTCTCCCCCATGATATTTTGGGTTGAGATGTGCTCCCCTATGTGGTTCTGGGTTGATATTAAGCTCCCTGATGTGGTTTTAGGTTGAGATGTTCTCCCTGATGTCATTCTGAATTGAGCTAGGCCCTCCAATGTTGATGCAGGTTATAGAATTGGCTCCTTGCTTATATTTCTCGTGTAGTAGCATTGGGCTCCCTGCTAGTACTGATTCCGGGTGGTAGTAGTGGCTCCCCAATGAATAGAAGGTGGTAGCTTAAGCTCCCCTCCGATATCAAATTATTCTTTTAGATTCGAGAATGTTCAACATATGAGTAGGGACAATAAAGAGATAAGAAAGAATGAGTAGAGATGAGTAGTGATGACATTTGATGATGAGATTCTTGAGATTGAATATGATTTGATGACATGATAATTGCAATGATTATATGATGCAATTGGGATTTCTCCCTAGCTGAGAGGGATTGTTAATTTGGCAGGTCAATGAAAAATTCCAACCATGGAACGAGATTCCTCTTTTCGAGAGGACCAATTTTTACTATTGAAGCACTCAAATTGGACAAGGGAAAGTGTATTTTGAATTAAATACCACATGTGCATATTTGATTAGGTCGACCCTAAAGAAAATTGGACACCCTTGAAAGGATATAAATACAAGTGACCTCAACCTCATTTGAACAATCATCTTAGATCATTATTCTATTCTCTTTGTTGGTTTTCGCTCGCATAGGTTTGAGGCAGGTTTGTGGAGAATGGGTTTGCATGAAGATGAAATTGCAGGGTTCAAAGGTCGAATCCCTATTTTAGGGTTTTGGGTCTCAACTGCAGGCATGTCACAGTGAAATCTCGGTTGCAACCACATGCTAACTAGCTCATTTATGTGACTGAAGCATTTTAGCCACACACATAAGACGTCTTCCCTATGGTTGGAAAGTAGGCTTTGAATTTTGTTAGTTGACCACAAATTTTAGTTGATTGCAGAGTTTGGTAGTTGACCGCAGATGGTGACAGTTGATTGCAGTCTTCTCAATCAAGGTTTTGTTTATTGGTATTGTTGGGTTCATCTCATGTATGTTGTTTATTTGTTTTTGCTGGATAGTTGTATGGATTAAAATATGGATTATTGTACTCTCTCTTTTGCTGAATCATTTGATGACAATCTAATAAGAAGAAGAATTTGAAAGGGTTTTCCTCATAGTGGGTTTTTCCCTAGGCTCCAACTAATCCTGGTCTCTCCATGTGTGAATATTTTTCTTCTATCGTTCCTTTATATTCCATTGCATTGATGATGATATTGTTCTTTCTATATATTTGAATATGTTGTTGAATAATGTTGTAAATCTGAATAATGATATGATGATATGGGGTGAATTTAATATGCAAATGTTGAAATGAAATTATCAAAGCAAAGAACAATATATATTTAAGAAAAATTAATAGTAACGAGGTAATCTCCAACATGTATGATGTGTTAAGATACAATCCAAAGAAAATAGAGTGTGTTTACAGGTTCAAGTGTTGCAACAATACTAAGGGTTGTTGCTTTGAATTCACTGTTGTCCATCATGCACATGAAGTTCATGAAATCGTAACCCTTCTTGTAGTTTATAATTATATGGACCAGGATATTTGCACACCTGAGGCAAGGCCGAATTGGATCAATGAACCAATCACAAATGGAAGAAAGAATCAGAATTCGGTAAGGAATTTCTTTGTTGTCCACATGAAGATATGTCTGTATAAATTATCTTTAATCCGTCCACTTGAACAAGATTAATGAAAGATCAAAGTTGTGAGCTTGTCAACAATGCCATTACTGCTTTATCAAATACACACTCTCTTTGGTCGTCTTTATAACATTTTGAGTAATAGTATTCACTAATGTGCATCTTGATGTGCAAGAGCACTGTATGATGCCATGATATTATTTTTTAATATTTATTTGTTGCATGATTCCTCAAATAATGGTTTCCACAGCATGAAGGTGCAAAGACTCCTTCGTTTATCAATTTATTAGTTCAATAGAAATTAAATTACATTTGCAGGTTGATCAAGGAGTCTTACAAGATCGAGAAAGAGAGCTTAATATTGGGAAAGACCTTTGAAAATCGTATTAGGTGCCAAAGGAGAGAACATCGATGTAGTTTCAACAGTCAAAGCATAAGTAATTTATGTTTATAGATGTTTCTCAATTGCAATCCTTTAGACTGCTTACAACATCTATTACTAAATAACAATCACAACCCCTTCTAAGGACAGACGCTCAAATAATAATAACAATTATAATAAAAACCAACCATTGTTCTTTCAGATCATGATTTATCCAAAACATTCAAATTGTATCACTTTGAAGGGCCACAACATGCCAAAATGTAACCATGCTTTCTTCAGACAATGAGAGTGCAAAACACATAGGAATAGGGAGTCAATTATTCCTTCATTGTTGCTCTTGTGCTTATTCTCCATGAAATAAAGAGAGAGCAGTAACATGCCATAAGGATTGATTCATCTTGTCCCCTTCCGCAGAAGATTCCAATCCTTCAACATCAAGCATTAATGGTGAAGTTTTCCTCTTCCTTGGTATTGATTGTGATGACTATTCAAATCTAACAAGTCTATGAAGAAGAGACAAAGAAGACTGAAGGGTCGGGTATTCATTCAAGAGCATATATTCTAGTAGACAACAAACTCCTTCAAGGTATCATTCTCGTCGTCGATCTCCAAGACAAAATGGTATCTTTCTACGAAGAAATCAACATTTGTAGGATATTAATTTCCTGGAAGCCCGAATTTTGTGCACAGTATTGTTGGAATACCAGATTCAAGTCAAGTACAAACCATCAATTCCTGATAAAATTAAACACTAGCAGATTTTTGAGGATGATGAACAATTAAAATATTTTCTTCAAGTCATTGATGAATTATCAAATGTGCAAATTGAAGACGATCAAAAATATGTTAAAGAATCAAATCAACAAAGCCCAAAAACTTCATTTAGTCCTAAAATTCTTGATCATGATATCATTCAATTATCTAATAATTTTATTCCCAAAGGATTAGTTCCATTGGAAAAACTATTTGATAATAACGATGTCTCTACTTGACCACATATTCAAGCTTCAGATCGATACATCGCCCACCTCCCTTTTGTGTTAACACACTCAAGAATAAAATATCAAATATGAATATTGACTCATTACGAACTATGTTGGTTTGTGGCGTACCGACATCTTCTGCCAACCATTTTCTTGTGTGTTAAGAATCGATCACATCTAAAAAAAGAGTAGTTAATAAGAGTAGAGGCTCACCACAACATAAGAAGTTTGGCTCCAAATTGATATATGATATTTGGACAAGGTCGTGTTCGAGCTCATAGTGACTCTGGCATGCAGAACAACGAGACAAAGAGGATGGAGATCAAATTACTTGGGGAGCATAGGTGAGATAACTGTCTTCATTTTCTTGTGCCACTTAATGTATAAGTTAATCCCACCATCTATAGAATAGTGAAGAAGTTACAAGCATAAGATAATGAATTTATGTGGTTGTAGTGTTTTTAGTTTGTTTGATTGCCACAACTACCATTTCTGGGGTTTCGAGATACTATAAGATTAAATCTTGTTAGAAGGATTTATAAATTGTTTCTTGCAACTCATTTCTTTGGTTTAGAGATTGAGTGCCTGTAATAGATTATATTACTATCTACAGATGGTGAAAATTTTTATACCATACATTGTCCTTCCTAGGTACAAGTGCATAAATGCGCCAATATCCTTTGCTTTTTCTCTCTTCCAGTGGTTACCCCTCTCTCTCAGGTGCGCGCTCTCAAAAATAGTGGCAAGCACTTTCTTGTAGTTGGGGCTTACCTCGAATGAACAATCCCATGCATAAAGCCCAACTAAACTCTTTTCCTTTACCGAAGCCTATCCTTTCCTTATACACACATTAATCTTGGATTTTATGATTTTTATATTGCATTGCTTTCTACTTAATCCGGGTCAACGTTAAAGTAAAATTTAAACAAGGTGGAAATGTCAACTAGAGAAACATAGATCTTTCATTTGTCTACTGATTGATCAAGTTGGAAGCACTCCACCATCTATGCTTTGGAAGTTTGGAACACTAAAAATTTTCTATAATCTTTGTGGTCAAAGTCATATGATTTGTGCCACCACAATAATTGATGTTTGATTATTTTTGGAATGGCCAATATACATAATGTATGAGTATGACATACACAATGAATGGTTAGAATACCTACACAATAACAATGGTTCAGTTTTGGGGTTGTTTGTGGGAGCCACAGTTTCCATGGCTTGGTTATATTCAAATGTTACCAATAACTATCCATCTTTTACTTCTTGAATTTGCATTATAAGTGGGTGCATTTTCCGTTGAAGCCGACACCCTTACTTTTATGAGTTTGTGTTATTGTAAAATGAGTCGAATCACTAATGTATTGAGTTATGGAACACTCTAATACCATCGATTGTTCATAACACACTCCAAATCAGCAAGGACACTCTCTCTGACATTCAAAACTTTTTGCAAAATGCATAAGATAAGATTGAGTTTTCGCAACTTGAATGTCAGTTCGAGGAAGATGACCTACAATAGAAGAGCCATGATTTTGAACTGGTTCTTGTTCAAAATAAATCTCTTTTTTAGTTTGACTCCCATCAACAATCAAAGATTAATGATATTTGTGAAGTCATTTTAGGAGCATAGGTTCAACCTGCACTTCCCAAGCCTGTCATCAGACCCTGGGAAGAAGTTGTTAACAATAGGAAAAAATCGGTCTTGGATATGAAAAGGAAGTGTCCTTTGATATTTGAGACTATTCGAATGCCATCCAATTTAACAATGTTGGGTTTCTTCAGGATGATTCATCTTCACTTACTCCTATTCCACAACCATGCCAGATTGTTAGATGTCAATATTGTGATCGAGTTAGTCATGTAAAAGATCAATGTTTTGATATTCACCCTTGTGAGCATTGTGGTAAGCAAACTCATCATTTAAATAGATTATCTAGAAAGAACACTCCTATCAGAACGAAGATTCACCTTGGATGGATCGCTTCTTGGCAGTGGTATTCAACAACCAAGAAGATATACCAGTGATACCATAGAATCTATTCTAGAGTATTGACTAGTCTTGCAATGAAGATTTCTTCATCTTCTCACCTTATATCTGATAGGGGGAATTGATGGTCAATTACTAGCTTCATAGATCCTCAAGTGAGCTTGAGCCACATCTTGAACTAGAGCCAACTACCAGAGCCTAAAGCTAGAGTCAACCATAGCTAAATGCAGAGTTGTAGCTAGAGATAGAGTCATGCTCCATGAGCATTTTTTGGTTGGTGTTCTACCTCAAACCACCACCTGCAGAAGACTTTAATTTATGCTACGTCAGTTTGTGGTTGGTCATCTTCAAACCATTATTAGGGAGCACTTCCACCAGCAGAAGACTTCAACTTCTAGTCATATTTGGAATTGTTTTAGGAATTGCTTCAAGCTTTAGTTCTAGAGTCGGTGGTGAGCCTTATACCACCACCAAATAGAGACCTTGTGTTCTTATACCTAATTTGGTTTGTGGTCGTCCTTAAACCACCTTTTCCAAAGAGCACATTTAGCCATTGGCTTTCATGCATTTTTGCATTTTAGCTCTTGTCTTGGACTTATATGAACCCCTTCAAGTTAAGGGGGGGGGGAATGTTGGACACCTAATCCGTTAGGGTTATGGTGAATAGTTACAAAAAGTTCAAGAAACCTTAGAAGTTGAATCCAATTGTTTCAATGTTGTATTTATATGTACATAACTCTTAATGAAAGTTGAATTTATTCCAATAATATGTCTAAGATTAATTTGGTCATTTTAATTTTAAATTTACTTAATTACCTCAGTTTGTTGAGATGATAAAGACTCTTAACAACTTAAATGATGATTAATAACTTGAATGATGAAAAATTATGAAATAAAAAATTTGAATGTAAAGTGACAATGTAATAGTGTTGAATGATAAAAAATGTGAATAATAAAAATGTATTCAATTATAGATAGTATTCATTGTGATTAATCTCAAATTGTTTTCTTATATTGTGCTTATTGTCACACGTGTTAGTTTTGCCATCTTTTCATATTGATCATATGAAAAGCGTGGTTGAAATCGTAGACCATTCAAATCTTTAACTTGAGCTATTGTAGTGAAAGTCACACCTTGTTTCTCTTGCTCTCCAATATTAATAGTGGCTTTCTCCAATGTCAATCATTGTGACTTGTGGAATGTTAAACCCCAAGTAAATTTCAATGGTAGTTGTTTTCTATTACCTCATTTGAATGCAAAGTTACTAATAATGTTGAATGATGGAATAATAAAAGTATTAATCAATTACAAGTAATTTATAATTTAAAGAAGCAAACCTTTCAAGTAAGTGAACATTTTATTTAAGATGAAAATTCAATTATTTTATTTCTAGTTGAATTAGTGTATCACATAAATTAATGCATGTTGTCAATAATTTTTTGTGCTTACACTAAAACCAATGCACACTATTAATCTAATTACTTTGAAATTAATGCACATAATACATTTAGTTACATTAAAGCATAAATCAACATCTAGACTGAAATCGATGCATCTAGTGCAAGCAATTATATAGGATTAGAAATTAACATCTACACTGAAATCAATGCATTTAATGCAAGCAATCAGATAGGATTAGAAATCATCATTTACATTGAAACAAATGCATCTAGTGTAGGTTCACAAAGAAGATTAGAAATCAACAACTACAATGAAATCAATGCATCCAATGACATCAATCAATAAGATTGAGAATCAACATCTACATTGAACTTAACAAATCTATTTAATTAAAAAACCAAAATATTCATGGATTTCTAAATCCAACTTTTTTTTACCTTTTGGAAAAGCCTTATTTCCTCTTTCTCTATGGTTAATAATGTTCAATATTATATAATGCTATATTGTATCTATACTTGTTTTTGTGTATCTCTTCCTTATTTATTCTCTCCCCCCCTCCATCTTCCTCTCTCCCCCTCCATCTTCTTGTCTCTCCCTAGTACTCTCCTTCTCTCTCCCCCTACCTCTCTCTTCTTTCCTCTATCTCTCACCCCGCCATCTATATCTATATCTCTCTCGATCTTTCCTTCTTCATCTCTTTGTCTTACCCCCCAACACAAATACTCATCTCCCCGTCTATATCTATCTCTCCCTCCATCCCTCTGGCCCCCCCTCTCACCATCTCTCTCTTCTTCCCTCTCCCCCCCTCCATCTATATCTCTATCTCCCTTCATCTCTCCTTTATCTCTCTATCTCATTCCCCAAAAATACACACTCTCACTCCATATATATATATCTCTCTTTCCCTCCCTCTTCCCCCCCCTCTCTCCCCACTCTCTCTCTTATGTTAGTTTTTGCAGCATCAAATGTGTTCTATCCATGAAATTTTGTGGAGAGGTTGGAATACATGAGATCTTCAAAACCCATAAGTCATTTATGGAAATTCCACCTAGAAACGACTTAATTAGATTATTATTCATTTTTTTAATATTTCACAAGTCTAAACTTAGGGAATATGACTAATTAATAAGAATTAATTAAGTTAAGGTGTGAATGTTCTAGAAGCTCACACAGATCGTCAGGGAAATAATATAGGCCATCAATTATGTTTTAATCTTGGTCTTGGTGCTCCAACAGAAGATTATAAGAAGAAGTCGATGGGTAGATGGAGAACGCACAAGTGAAATTACTCAGTTTCCCAGACAGATCGATTTTGTCAGTGGCTGAAGTTTAGTAGAGGAGATAGAGCCAGAGGGTGAGTTGCAAAAGAGAGAGAGAGAGAGAGAGAGAGAGAGAGAGAGAGAGAGAGAGAGAGTATCAACAGTGGTCCGGGACGTATATGACAAATTCAGGAAGAGACAACATGAGGAGAGACTCAATCCACTAGAGCACTGCACAGTCACTGCACAAAGGGTGATGTAGAGATACCAACGTATTAGAAGAGGGTCTATCTCGAGGTCAGGGAGTCACTGTGGAGAGTGATAAATTTGTTATTAAATTTATCTTAGTATTTTTCTTCTGTATTGCTATCCAGAATCTTGTAATTGAATTACTGCTGAAATATTAATAAATAAACCCTCATCTACTACATCAATTTTCCGCATTACGTTTTTTTCGGGGACAATTGTCCAAACATAACTATGTCAATATCTTTATATGTGTGCTAGAATTTCTCTAATTTTCTAGCATTTATTTTTTCTGTAACATTTGTTTTGTGAAGGCCGTAGTGTATATGTTTCAATATTTGTCGTAGGAAACTGTAGATAACTTGTTTAATTAATTTAACAAATAGAATAAATATTATCAGTTGTTGCAGTAGGATTCTAGGTTTCAGAATTTTCACATGGTATCAGAGCTCAAATAAAATTTGGAGAGATCAGTTACAGAGAGGAGAAGGAGCTTTGTAGCATTGCATAAGCAATTGCTTGAAACCCCAATGGTTATGTAGTCCCCTTCATGGGGTCAATTTTTGAGGAAAAGTCTAATTCTTTGAGAGAGTCAATAGAGAAAGTAGATTTTCTAGATCGAGGATTGCCAAAGGTAGAGGGAACAACAATATTTCTTTGCAAAGTAGATTTCCAGCCGGGACGCCATATCTTGTAGCAGCAAAATCAACATTAGGAAGGAAAGGAGAAATAACACAGAAAAACATGGATAGAATCAACAATTAGGAAGCCTCAGAATTATCTTCCAAGTTGGAGGATGAGTTTGCGTGCTTGTCAGGTTTGACATCATCTGGTGTCTGGTATATTGATAATGGAGCTTCAAATCATATGGCAAGAGTTAGAGAATATTTCTCTAGCTATCAGGAGGAGCAGATGGACTTCCATATCACTATGGGCAACAAAACTAAATGTACTTCGGTAGGGAGAGACACCATAGAGTTTCAGACAAGAGATAAGAACTAAGACCAGTGCTACTAATGTATTGCATGTGCCAGGATTAGGTATGAACCAAAATTTAGTGTCCTAGTTACAGGACAAGGGGTACAATGTACACTCCATGGGGAAGAAATTGTATGTCAAACACTCTAGCTGGAAGAAGGTGAGACAGATTGGAGCTCAGAGCAACAGGTTATACAGGTTGCACCTCAATTCTCTAATGACACTGATGGGTAGTGATAATAATAGTGGGAAGGAGCTGAACGAACTATGGCTTAGGAAGTTGCTCATGAGTTTGTTCAAGAAGTAGATGGGAGCGACCAATGTTTACTGTGATATTCAGAGTTGCATAAAACTCTCTGAGAATCCAATATTTCATGATAGGTTGAAGCACATTGATATCAAATGTCATTTCATTAGAGGTTGTGTTCAACGTGGGGTAGTCCAGCTGTAGTATGTTCCCACAGGAGATCAGGTGACAGACATACTAACGAAAGCTTTAGTGAGAGCTAAGTTCATCAAGTTCAGGGAACAAATGGGTATGGTGGAGAACCCGTTTTAGTAGCAGAAACAAATAGATTCTCAGTTGCAAAAACAACATATGAGAGGGAGTTGCAATGCATATGTAGTAGTTGGCATCAATATAATAGGATCAACAACATCACAGATGCAACTCATATTAGAGTTGCACAGTAGTTAGTGGGTAGCAGTAGCTATACATCAACAACGTGATAAGAGATGGTGCAGAGACAGTGTGTTGTGGCAATAGTTGCAGCACTAGAACACTTTCATCGCTAAAAGAGATTGTTAGTTTTTGTAACATCGGATGTGTTCTAGCCATGGAATTTTGTCGATAGGCTGGAATACATGAGATCTCCAAAACCCATAAATTGTTTCTAGAAATTCCACCTAGAAATGACCTAATTAGATTATTAGTTGTTTTTTTAATATTTCCTAAGTCTAAACTTAGGGAATACGACTAATTAATCAAAATTAATTAAGTTAAGGTGTGAATGTTCTAGAAGCTCACATGGATCGACAGGGAAATAATCTGGGCCATCGATTATGTTTTAATCTTGGTTGTTGGTGCTCCAATAGAAGATCAGAAGAAGAACTCGATGTGTAGATGGAGAGCACACTAGTGTAGTTACTTAGTTGCCCATGCAGGTCGATTTTCTTAGTTGCTAAAGTTTAGCAGAGGATATAGAGGACAAAGGTTGAGTTGTAAGAGAGAGAGAGAGGGAGAGAGTATCAATAGTGGTTCGGGAAATGCAGGAAGAATTCAAGAAGAGATAGCGTGAGGAGAGACACAGTCCACTAGAGCATTGTGTAGAGGGTGACGCAGAGACACCTGCATATGATCAGAGGATCCATCTCGGGGTCAGGGAGTTGCTGTGGAGTGTGAGAAATTTGTTACTAAATTTCTCTTAGTACTTTTCTTTTGTTTTGCTGTACGAATTCTTGTACTTGAATTACTATTGAAAGATTAATAAAGAAACCCTCATACGCTGTATCAATTTTCTTGCATTGGGTTTTTTTGGGGACAATTGTCCAAAAATAACTGTGTCAATATATTTATATGTGTGCTAGAATTTCTCTAATTTTCCAACATTTATTTTTCTGCAATATTTATTTTCTGAAGGCTGCAGTGTATTTGTCGTAGGAAACTACAAATAGTTTGTTTAATTAATTTAACAAATAGAAGAAATATTATCAGTCGGTGTAGTAGGATTATGGGTTTCAGAATTTTCACATCTTCATCTTCTCTCGCACTTTGTCCATCTCTCCCTTGTCATTCCCTCTCCCTCTCTCTCCACCTTTCTCTCTTTATGTCTTTCTTCCTGTGCCCCCCTCTCCCCCTCCAATTCCATCTCTCTCTCCCTCCCTCTCTCCTTCTCTGTCTCAAGTTATCTCTCTCTATCTTTCTCTTTTCCATCCAACTCTATCACTATCTCCCTCCCTCTCTCCTTATCTCTTTCCCCCTCCATATTTGTGTGCATGTGTCTCTCTCCCCTTTCCCTCCCTCCCTCTCTCCTTTCATTCTCTCTCTCTTCCCTCCTTTCCTCTCTCCCCATATCCCTTGTCACTCCCTCCCTCCCTCTCTCTCTCTCTAGCCTCGAACTTCGTCACTATCTCCCTCCCTATCTCCTCTCTCCCCCCCTCTCTCCGTCTTTCTCTTTTTCCCTCTCTACCCCACTATTGACATGATCAAGAATTTTCACTCTGTGTAATTAATAATATATGTAAGGTCTAATATAATAATACTTGTAATGGAGATGATTATTATTATATTATATTGGAATAATAAAAATCAATATTATTGATTGTACCAATAATAATATATAGAAAAACAATAATATCTTAAGTTTACACTGGAGACAAACTAATTTCTTCTCATCAAATTGATAGCTTTGTGCCTTGTATTTTACATTACATTACATTTTACATTTAAATTCACATTTTACATGTTAATTATTATTA
>APFE030581613.1:24209-41306 GCA_000404065.3 Pinus taeda
TTATTATTGTGAAATAAGTTGTGATTTTCGGGCGTGTGGTATTGATAAGCCATGGTATTGGCCCATGGTATTGTTACAAAACCTATTTACAAGTTAATAATATCGATGGTAAAGTGGGGGTAAATATCCATGATAAATAATCTTATTTTATTGCAAGTATTATTTTTTTATGCGCTTAATAATTAAATTTAAATATTTTATGTCATAATTTATGGACATGGTTGCAATATTCATGCACAATTTTTGAATATTTGTGTAGTTATTTTTTATTCTTAACACAAAAATAAAATCTTTGAAAATAGCTCATGCTCCGAGAAGTAACATATTTATCATCAGTTGCTTCCCACCATAATTTAAGCAAAGTCTTTGGATTAAAAATGGATAAGAATAAGATGTAAATAAATATACTTACCAAAAGTTACTTCCCACCATTATATATGTTTTCCTTAGCACTTATGTAGGAGTAAAACTATAAATATGTGGACTTACTAGTGGTTGCCATACACCAAAATTTATGCAAGTTCTTCTCCCTGAGCAAGCAATTTACTTATCCACTTCACATTCTAGCAACCAATTAACTTATACAATTCACATCTCAATTTATTAGTTCATACAAAGCAAAACTATAGGATGATTAACTATGACCACTACTATTATTTAACATTGATCAATGTAAGCTATAATTATTTATGCAATTTTTCCTAGAGCACAATTTCTAACTTCCACTACTATTAATTTAACATTGATCAATGTAAGCTATAATTATTTATGCAATTTTTCCTAGAGCACAATTTCTAACTTGAGATGTAGGTCTCAGTAACAAAATTACAATGTAACAGATTGAATTTTATTCTTTTTCTTACTTTTAACTTTTCTATTATTAATTGAGGCAACATTTAGATGTTTACACTCATTCAGTGACACTACAACATCTCCCCCATCCCTGGATCTATATTACTTTTAAGCTTGTATTATTTTTTAATTGAGTGGACAAATAAATGTTAAATGTTTACAAACATTTAAACCACTACACCGTCACAATGTCTCCTCCATACCTGGCTGTATATTACTTTTAACCTTGTATTATTTTTTAATTGAGTGGAAAAATAAATGTTACATGTTCACAAACATTTAAACCACTACACCATCGCCCCCATACTAGTGACTCCCAACCCAAAAAAATTAAAATCTAAACTAATTGAGATGAGAGGTGCTACAGAGTGGCAAAGATGTTGTAATATAATGTCATGATTGCAGAGATGTTATGACTAGTGGTGTTTTTTTTTTGCCGCCTCCTCTCCCCCACTCTCTCCTCCTCCAAATTCATATCTCTCTCCGTCTCTCTCTCCTTCTCTATCTCAAGTTCTCTCTCCCTTTCTCTCCCACCTCCCTCTATCTCTCCCTCCCCCATCAATCTCTCTCTATCTTTCTCTTTTCCCTCCAACTCTGTCACTATCACCCTCCCTCTCTTGATCTCTCTCCCCCTCCATCTTTGTGTGTGTGTCTCTCTCCCCCTTCTCTCCCTCCATCTCTCCTCTCATTCTCTCTCTTCCTTCCTTTCCTCTCTCCCCATATCCCTTGTCACTCCCTCCCTCCCTCTCTCTCTCTCTCTCTCTCCAGCCTCCAACTCTATCACTATCTCCCTCCCTATCTCCTTCTCTCTCCCCCCTCTCTCTATCTTTCTCTTTTTCCCTCTCTACCCCTCTATCGACATGATCAAGAATTGTCACTCTGTGTATAAGGTCTAATATAATAATATTTATAATGGAGATGATTATAACTAGCAATTGCACCACATGTTGCAAATGAAACGCGGTAAGGCTGTAGCATATGAAAGATTAGCATAGAAGAAAGACGTAAAGTTTTTATGTAATTTTGTTTCTTTACTGACATTTGTCTTAGAGAAACTTTGAAATTTAAACTTTGCATAAATGAGCTAGAACAATTAGGAAGGATGGATGTGGTTGTAGCATCCTGCAATCAGAATCCTTCTGACAGAGATTGTAGTTTAAGAACACCTTATCAACAAAGTGAAATGTCAAGATTAATGTTAAAAACAACATTCGACTATGTATATTTTCACAGTTCAACATAGTTGAAGTGGTATTTCTAGATTTAAATTGTGGCAAAGTTTATAAACATATTAGAGACATGTTATGTTAAAAAACTCTACGTAATAGTTATCCTAAACATAGTACTAATTATTCTGATGATTAGTGCACTGTACTAATGGCATAGCATAGAGTGTACTGGGTAAGAGACTCCTATGAAGCTTAAGTATGGTATATAAGTGGACTAAGAATTTGATGAGAAGAATTTTAGCAATAGCTACTCGGGTCAAATTTTCTACCCCATCACTTGGACTATCTTAACCTCACTCACCTTAACTTACTAATTCATGGGATTTCCAACCAACAACCACTCGCTGAATTAAGACACTTAGTTGATAGACTATGCATTTAAACCTTGACTATTAACTTTCTTAAGCCTATTTACTGCGCACCTACTCTATAAGCCCAACCAACTTGGGTTTACATTTACACAACTTGGCAAGTGCTTTAATTTCCTAATTTCTTAATACCATAAATACTTTAATTCAAAAACATATTAATCCTTCATATGCATGGTATTGGCCATTAAGAAATAGAACAACATAATAAAAGTTCAATAATATATATTGTTGATGAATTCCTTTTTCCATCTTGGTCAACTAAATTTAACTATAAACAAACATAATTACCCTTATCCACTATTAACAAATCATGTATAAATTTATAATTAACCATAATCAATCTTATAAAACATATTCAACTATAATTTATCATACTCAATTTAAATCGATCATATTCGAATACATTAACATAATCACCTACAACATAATCATGCATAATCAACTAATGATCAACCACAAATATCTATCTAGGTTAACCACAAAGGACCACATTCAAACATATTTAGTATGTAAGAACACATATTTTGGCCCAGTCTTCAAGGCCCTGGGTGTTCTCCCACATATGATGACACATTGGCTGGCCATCTGTTTATTAGAAGAAAAAATTTAACCATTCTCGATGGTCAGCTTATTTTAAAATTTCTATGGTCACTGTTTTCTTGTCAGCTTACATGTCTTCTCAGTTGGTAATTTTGCAATCTCCTACTGCTAAAGATATTCCTCGTTATTCTTTTGACCACTGGATTTTTTCTAGAGACACTAAAAGATTTCTTATATGAAGATGAGAATGTTGATATCGGGTGATTCCCCTCGCTAGTTGAAGGAACTAAAATATTTTGCAGGTTTTGATGTTAAGTCATAATTATCGTAGACTACTGATTCATACACATGAAATAGAACATCAGATTGACTATCACCTACATCATCCACCTTTTAAACCTTCACTGCCATCTCTAACAATGAATTGCTATGCTTTATTTTGGATAAATCATGTTCCAATTGTTGTTGGAAGGAAGCCTATGGTAAACTGAAGCAAGCATGCGGCCTGCAACCAGAATGAATGAATCAGACAACGAAACAAATATTACAATTTATACAAACACTTTTACCTGGAAATGAAGAGTAATCATGAAAAATGAACTCATTCCGCTGCTTATTATTGACAAGGAATCCCTAGGGGGAGACATTAGATAAATTTTATGAAATCTTGTCAAAGTAAACCAACTATATTGTCAATTTGAAAAAAATATTCATTGACAATGGAAATGCAATACCCAAGTAGTGATATCCATAAGCATGAATGAGGCAAAAAAAAATTAGTGCACTTCTATAAAATACGTAAATGTTATAGCCTGTATCCTAGCATGTGCTTCTAAGAAGAATGGAATTCTCAGAGTCCTTCTATGTACCTCTTTAGGTAGCCCCCTTCGAGAGTCACAACTATGTTGTGGAATAATAAAAATCAATAATTCTCAGAGTCCTTCTATGTACCTCTTTAGGTAGCCCCCTTCGAGAGTCACAACTATGTTGTGGAATAATAAAAATCAATAATTCTCAGAGTCCTTCTATGTACCTCTTTAGGTAGCCCCCTTCGAGAGTCACAACTATGTTGTGGAATAATAAAAATCAATATTATTGATTGTACCAATAATAATAAATAAAATAAAAAAAAACTTTACGTTGTAGACAAACTAATTTCTTCTCATCAAATTGATAGCTTTGTGCCTTATATTTTCATTACATTTTACATTTTATATTATATTTCACATTTTACATTATATTGCTTCCCACCATACTTTAAGCAAAGACTTTGCATAAAAAATGGATAAGAAAAATATATAAATAAATATATTTACCAAAAGTTACTTCCCACCATTATATATGTTTTCCTTAACACTTATGTAGGAGTAAAACTGTAAATATGTGGACTTACTAGTGGTTACCATCCACCGAAATTTATGTAAGTTTATCCACTTCACATTTGAGCAACTAATTAACTTATCCAGTTCACATCTCAATTAATTAGTTGCAGCAGAGCAAAACTATAGGATGATTTGCCTATTGACCACTGCTATTAATTTAACATTGACCAATGTAAGTTATAATTATTTATGCAATTTTTCCTAGAGCATAATTTCTAATTTGAGATGGAGGCCTCAGAAACAAAATTACAATATAACAAATTGAATTTTATTCTTTTTCTTACTTCTAATTTTTTATTATTATTAATTGAGGCAACATTTAAATGTTTACACTCATTTACAGACATTACAATATCTCCCCATACCTGGCTCTATATTACTTTTAACCTTGTATTATTTTTTGATTGAGTGGACAAATAAATGATGATTGTTTACAAACATTTCAACCACTACAACATCGCCCCCATACTAGGGTGTATAGCGACTCTCAGCCCAAAAAAATTAAAATCTATACTAAGTGAGATGAAAAGTGCTACAGTATGATGTTGTAACATAATGTCATGATTGCAGAGATGTTGCGGTTAGTGGTGTAGAGATGTTGTAACATAATGTCATGATTGCAGAGATGTTGCTGTTAGTGGTGTTTTTTTTTTGTCCTAGCCCCAGTCCCTCTGCCCCTCCAACTCCATTTCTCTATCCCACTCCATCTTTCTATCCCTCCCTTGGCCCCAGCCCCTCTACCCCTCCAACTCCATTTCTCTATCCCACTCCATCTCTCCATCCCTCCCTCTCTCCTTCTTTGTCTCAAGTTCTCTCTCTTCCTTTCTCTCCCACCTCCCTCTGTTTCTCCATCCCCCCGTCCCCCATCAATCTCTCTCTATTTGTCTCTTTTCCCTCCTCTGTCACTATCTCCCTCCCTCTCTCCTTATCTCTCTCCCCCTCCATCTTTGTGTTTGTCTCTCTCTGGCTTCCCTCCCTCCCTCTCTCCGATCATTCTCTCTTTTCCTTCCTTTCCTCTCTCCCCACATCCCTTTTCATTACCTCCTTCCCTCCCTCCCTCTCTCTCTCTCCAGCCTCCAACTTTGTCACTATCTCCCTCCTATCTCCTTCTCTCGCCTCCCCTCTCTCTCTCTTTCTCTTTTTCCCTCTCTACCCCTCTATGTAATTATTAATATATGTAAGGTCTAATATAATAATAATTATAATGGAGATGATTATTATTATAATATATTGGAATAATAAAAATCAATATGATTGATTGTACCAATAATAATATATATAAAAATAACTAGCTAAAGAAACAATAATTTCTTAACTTTACGTTGTAGACAAACTAATTTCTTCTCATCAAATTGATAGCTTTGTGCCTTATATTTTACATTTTACATTTTAATGTTTTATTGTGAAATGAGTTGTGATTTTCGGCAGTGGGTATTGACAAGCCATGGTATTGTAACAAAACCTATTTACAAGTTAATAACATCGATGGTAAAGTGGGAATATCCATGATAAATAATATTATTTTATTGTAAGTATTATTTTTTGTGTGTATTTTACGATAAGTTTATTGTAAGTATTATTTTTTAAGTGCTTAATAATTAAATTTAAATATTTTATGTCATAATTTATGGACATGGTTGCAATATTCATGCATGATTTTTAGATATTTGTGTAGTTATTTTTATTCTGAACCCAAAAATAAAATATTTGAAAATAGAACTAACATATTTTGTCATCAGTTGCTTCCCACCATAATTTAACCAAAGCCTTTGCATAAAAAATGGATAAGAATAAGATGTAAATAAATATACTTACCAAAAGTTAGTTCCCACTATTATATATGTTTTCTTTAGCACTTATGTAGGAATAAAACCCTAAATATGTGGATTACTAGTGGTTACCATCCACCAAAATTTATGCAAGTTCTTCTGCTTGAGCAAGCAATTTACTTATCCACTTCACGTTTGAGCAACCAATTAACTTATCCATTGCACATCTCAATTTATTAGTTCCTGCAAAGAAAAACTATAGGATGATTTGCCTATTGACCACTATTATTAATTTAATTTAACGCTGACCAATGTAAGCTATAATTATTTATGCAATTTTTCCTAGAGCATAATTTCTAACTTGAAATGGAGGCCTCGGTAACAAAATTACAATATAACAAATTGAATTTTATTTTTTTCTTACATTCAACTTTTTTATTATTATTAATTGAGGCAAGATTTAAATGTTTACACTCAACATCTCCCCCATACTTGGCTCTATATTACTTTTAACCTTGTATTATTTTATAATTGAGTGGACAAATAAATGTTAAATGTTTACAAGCATTTAAACCACTACAACATCACCCCCATACTAGGCTGTATAGTGACTCTCAACATCTCCCCCATACCTGGCTCTATATTACTTTTAACCTTGTATTATTTTTTAATTGAGTGGACAAATAAATGTTAAAACTTTACAAACATTTAAACGACTACAACATCGCCCCCATACAGGTTGTATAGTGACTCTCAGCCCAAAAAAATTAAATTCTAAACTAATTGAGATGAGAGGTGCTACAGTATGGAAGAGATGTTGTAACATAATGTCATGATTGCAGAGATGTTGTCGTTAGTGGTGTTTTTTTTGCCCCCTCCTCCCCCTCCCCCTCCATCTCTGTCTCAAGTTCTTTCTCTCCCTTTCTCTCTTTCTGTCTCCTTCTCTGTCTCAAGTTCTTTCTCTCCCTTTCTCTCTTTTTTTTTCTCCCCCTCCCCTCCCCCTCCAACTCCATATCTCTCTTCCTCCCTCTCTCCTTCTCTAGCTCAAGTTCTCTCTCTCCCTTTCTCTCCCACCTAGCTCTGTCTCTCCCTCCCCCATCAATATCTATCTATCTTTCTCTTTTCCTCCAACTGTGTCACTATCTCCCTCACTCTCTCCTTATATCTCTCCCCCTCCATCTTTGTGTGAGACTCTCTCTCTCTCTCTCCATTCCCTCCCCCCTTCTCTCCTCTCATTCTCTCTCTCTTCCCTCCTTTCCTCTCTCCCCATATCCATTTTCACTCCCTCCCTCCCTCTCTCTCTCTCCAACCTCCAACTTTGTCACTATCTCACTCCCTATCTCCTTCTCTCTCCCCCCTCTCTCTCTGTCTTTCTCTTTTTCCCTCTCTACCCCTCTATCTACATGATCAAGAATTGTCACTCTGTGTAATTATTAAAATATGTAAGGTCTAATATAATAATACTTATAATGGGGATGATTATTATCATAATATATCGGAATAATAAAAATCAATATTATTGAGTGTACCAATAATAATATATAAAAAAATAACGTGTTAAAAAACAATAATATCTTAACTTTACATTTTAGACAAACTAATTTCTTCTCATCAAATTGATAGCTTTGTGCCTTATATTTTACATTACATAGCATTTTACATTTTAAATATTTTATTGTGAAATGAATTGTGATTTTCTGGTATGTGGTATTGATAAGCCATGGTATTGTAACAAAACCTATTTACAAGTTAATAATATTGGTGGTAAAGTGGGGTTAAATATCCATGATAAATAATCTTATTTTATTGTAAGTATTATTTTTTATGTGCTTAGTAATTAAATTTAAATATTTTATGTCATAATTTATGGACATGGTTGCAATATGCATCCATGATTTTTAGATATTTATGTAGTTATTTTTTATTCTTAACCCAAAAATAAAATCTTTGAAAATAGCTCATGCTCCGAGAAATAACATATTTATCATCAATTACTTCCCACCATAATTTAAGCAAAGTCTTTGCATAAAAAATGGATAAGAATAAGATGTAAATAAATATACTTACCAAAAGTACTTCCCACCATTATATATGTTTTCCTTAGCACTTATGTAGGAGTAAAACTGTAAATATGTGGACTTACTAGTGGTTACCATCCACCAAAATTTATGCAAGTTCTTCTGTCTGAGTAAGAAATTTACTTATCTACTTCACATTTGAGCAACCAATTAACTTATCGAGTTCACATCTCAATTTACTTATCTACTTCACATTTGAGCAACCAATTAACTTATCGAGTTCACATCTCAATTTAATAGTTCCTGCAAAGCAAAACTATAGAATGATTTGCCTATTGACCACTACTATTAATTTAACATTGACTAACGTAAGCTATAATTATTTATGCAATTTTTCCTAGAGCATAATTTCTAACTTGAGATGGAGGCCTCAGTAACAAAATTACAATATAACAAATTGAATTTGATTATTTTTCTTACTTTTAACTTTTTATTATTATTGATTGAGGCGACATTTAAGTGTTTACACTCATTTAGGACACTACAACATCTCCCCCATACCTAGCTCTATATTACTTTTAACTTTATATCTCCCCCATACCTAGCTCTATATTACTTTTAACTTTGTATTATTTTTTAATCAAGTGGACAAATAAATGTTAAATGTTTACGAACATTTAAACCACTACAACATCCCCCCTATACTAGGCTGTATAGTGACTCTCAACCCAAAAAAATTAAAATATATACTAACTGAGATAAGAGGTGCTACAATTTGACAAAGATGTTGTAATATAATGACATGATTGCAAAGATGTTTCGGTTTCAAAAATTAAAATATATACTAACTGAGATAAGAGGTGCTACAATTTGACAAAGATGTTGTAATATAATGACATGATTGCAGAGATGTTGCGGTTTCAAGTTCTCTCTCTCCCTTTCTCTCCCACCTCCCTCTGTCTCTCCCTCTCCCCCTCTCCCGTCAATCTCTCTCTATCTTTCTCTTTTATCTCCCTCCCTCTCTCCTTATTTCTCTCCCCCTCCATCTTTGTGTGTGTGTGTCTCTCTCCTCTCATTATCTCTATCTTCCCTACTTTCCTCTATCCCCATATCCCTTGTCACTCCCCCTCTCTCTCTCTCCAGCCTCCAACTCTGTCACTATCTCCTTTTCTCTCCTTCTCTCTCCTCCCCACTCTCTCTCTTTCTCTTTTTTCCCTCTCTACCCCTTTATCTACATGATCAAGAATGGTCACTCTGTATAATTAATAATATATTTAAGGGCTAATATAGTAATACTTATAATGGAGATGATTATTATTATAATATATTGGAATAATAAAAATCAATATTTTTGATTGTACCAATAATAATATCTAATTTCTTCTCATCAAATTGATAGCTTTGTGCCTTATATTTTACATTACATTACAGTTTACATTTTACATTATATTTCACATTTTACATTATATTTTTTTTATTATTATTGTGAAATGAGTTGTGTTGATAAGCCATAGTATTGGCCCATGGTATTGTAACAAAACCTATTTACAAGTTAATAGAATATCCATGATAAATCATCTTATTTTATTGTATGTTATTGTAAGTATTATCTTTTATGTGCTTAATAATTAAATTTAAATATTTAATTTCATAATTTATGGATAAAAAGTGGATAAGAATAAGATGTAAATAAATATACTTACCAAAAGTTACTTCCCACCATTATATATGTTTTCCTTAGCACTTATGTAGGAGTAAAATTGTAAATATGTGGACTTACTAGTGGTTACCATCCACCAAAATTTATGCACGTTCTTCTGCCTGACCAATGTAAGCTATACTTATTTATGCAATTTTTCCTAAAGAATAGTTTCTAACTTGAGATGGAGGCCTCAGTAACAAAATTACAATATAACTAATTGAATTTTATTCTTTTTCTTACTTTTAACTTTTTTATTATTAATTGAGGCAACATTTAAATGTTTGCACTCATTTACGGACACTAAAACATCTCCCCCATACCTGGTTATATATTACTTTTAACATTGTATTATTTTTTAATTGAGTGGACAAATAAATGTTAAATGTTTACAAACATTTAAACGACTACAACATCTCCCCTACTAATTGAGATGAGAGGTGCTACAATATGGCAGAGAAGTTGTAATATAATGTCATGATTACAGAGATGTTGTAATATAATGTCATGATTGAAAAGATGTTGCGGTTAATGGGTTTTTTGTTTTTGTTTTTTTTTGTTTTTGTCTTGTTTTGTTTTGTATTGTTTTGGTTTTGTTTGTTTTTTTTTTCAAAAAATATCACATCGAAACTATTTGTCGACACGTTTCGAACCATCTAGTGTCGGAAAATATCACATCGAAACTATTTTTTGACACGTTTTGAACCATCTAGTGTCGGAAAATATCACATCGAAACTATTTGTCGACACGTTTCGAAACATCTAGCATGGTTCATCATCAGGACGAGATGATGATGAAGTAATTCCATAGTTATGACAAATGTAGGTTTTGTGCATAGTAAGTCCACTAGTGTGGGAGACATTTACGAGATGTGCAGTATGGGGGATTGCGATGAGACTCTGCCTATGGATTGAGGAGTCTTTCCCACATGGAGACATGAGCCTTGATGGAGGTTCGTGCGATGGAGGCATGAATTTCATGTAGTAGGGACGATTGATGTTGGAGCTGGTAGCACTTTGCAACACTGGGTCTTGGTGATGGAGTTTGCCGGGATGGTGTTGTTGAGGGCAACAACCTTTTTATAGTGGGGGAGGATTTCAAGACCAAAATTTTATGAGCACCCATGACCGCCCACTAACTCAGAGAGAGTTGAAAAAATGAAGTGAGTCGAGTAGCAGAGGCGTTTAACTAATGGGTGAGTCGGGCACGTTTAAATGAATGGGTGAGTTAGCGGTAGAGCGCAGTCGTGGCCATGGTAGGGACTATGGACTATGGAATTACGTGTTACCTATCCCATGCTAGTCCCTAGTGGCAACTCCAAGTCCACTCATGAGCATGGTGCGACACCGTCTAACTCTTTCGTTTCACCACTACTCAAGTTTACGAACTACGCCTTACCAACACTTAGTTTATTTTTATACTCAAGTGTTCTTCAATTATGCAACGAAATAACATTTACTCAAGTTCAATTATCTTATTTACCATTTACTTCGTAACATGTGCGATCCAATAAACATCAATAAACAATAATACACACAATATTACGAAGGGAGGGGGCAACTCCCCAAACAAGTTTACCCCAACTGTCAAAATATTATACAAGCGTAATTTTCAAGTTTACAATGATGTGGTAGTTTCCTGGTTGCACCAACAACTCGCCCATAAAGTTCTGCCCAAACCATGCAGCTTCTTCCAGCACTATCAAACCTACCATGTAGTCCTGCTCGCATTGCTATGTCGTGCCACTACTACCCACATTGCTTGCCAAACATGTGCAACACCTGCCTACACTACTAAGGAACCCCAAGTTCAAAGTGCAGGAATACCCGTTCAGAAATCTGCACTGCCTGCCCTGGGCAGGTGCATGGCCTGGTCATTGCCTGCCACACCTTGGCACACCCTGTGGTGCTCTGCGATGCCCTAAACCATTTCGCACGCCTTGAACTGCTCAAAATGTTCAGTTCACCCTTTGCCTTCGTATTGCACCTTGAACTTGTGCAAACTTGCTTGATGAATGGATGATTTAGTGATGCCTTTGACAAGTTGCCTCCACTTTTATTTGTATGCATTCAACCTTTACCCATTGTCCAACCGACACGTCTATTCATGCCTTGAGCTGACTTAAACACGTTTTCCTTGGGCCGAATTGAACATGTTTTCTTTGGGACATCCTGAACACATTTTCCCGGGCTGAAATGAACACGTTTTACCTGGGATGGTGTTGTCATGGCCCCACACTAGTGGTGACTCCAAGTCCACTTGTGCGCATGGTGCGACACCAACTAAATCTTTCGTTTCACTATTACTCAAGTTTATGAACTACGCCTTACCAACACTTAGTTTATTTTTCTACTCAAGTGTTCTTCAATTATGCAACATAATAACATTTACTCAAGTTCAATTATCTTCATTAACATTTACTTCATAACATGTGCGATCCAATAGACATCAATGAACAACAATATACACAATATTATTAAGGGAGGGGGCAACTCCCTAAAAAAGGTTGCCCCAACGATCAAAATATTATACAAGTTTAATTTTCAAGTTTACAATGATGTGGCAATTACTTGGTTGCACCAAGAAATTGCCAACAAAATTCTTCCCAAGCTATGTAGTGTCTACCTGCAGTCTTGCCTGCACTTTCGAGATGTGCCACTTCTGCCCACACTACCTACTGAACACGTGCAACACCCGCCCGCACTCCCAAGGAAACCCAAGTTCGAACTGCAGAAATATCCATTCAAAAAACTGCATTGCTCGTCTTGGGCGGGCACATGTCTTGACCACTGCCTGTTTCACGCGGCTGCCTTGTCGCGACCTGATACGCCTTGCGGTGCCCTACGACGCCATGAACTATTCTACATGCCCTGAACTGCCTGAACTATTCCATTCACCCTTTTCCTTCACACGACACCTTGAACTTATGCGATCTTGCTTGATGAATGGATGATTCGGTGATGCCTTGAACTAGTTGCCTCCACTTTTATTTATATGCATTCAGCCTTTTCCCATTCTCCAACCAACATGTTAGTTCATGCCTTGAGTCGACTTGGACATGTTTTCCTTGACATGCCCTGGGTTGCCCTGGGTTAACCTGAGACAGGTTGGGTAGGATCCCCTGGCCCGCGGGTGCACCTTGCTCGTCCGCACGCCATCTGTTGGTTGCACTTCTTTTGCACATCATTTCTTCCCATGCCCATCGCTTTCTCCCATCTACTATAATGTGCACGCGCCTTCCACACAAGTCAGGCGAGTGGTCACCACTATGGGTTACTCACACCTCACGTCCAACACGGGTGCGCTCTACTACCGAATTCCCCATTTAGTTAAATATGTTTGAATTTCTTGTCGGTTAAACACATCTGCTACTCGACTTGCCTTCAGTTTGTCAACTCTCTTTGAGTTAGTGGGCAGTCACGGGCACTCACCAACTCAAGGGCCTGACATTCTCCCCCACTTTAAAAAGGTTTTCGCCCTCGACAACACCATCCCAACAAAATCCATCGCCAAGACCAAATATCATAAAGTGTCACCAGCTCCAACATCAACTGTCCCTGCTAGATGAACTCCCTGCTCTCATCATATGAATCTTTATCAAGGCTCATGAATTTATGTAGGAAAGACTCCTCAATCCATGGTCATGAGCCACAACTCGTCGCAATCCTCTATACCACCCCATCTCACGGAAGGCTGCTCCCTCCAAATCGACTGGATGCTATGGTCACAACACATATCATGCTAATCCATCATGTATCATCATCATGTGAACTACTATTGCAATACTCCAACTCAACTCTGCCATGCATTTGTGCACTTGGCTGCCCATGACTTGAACTAGTTGGATGGCCAGTCCAACCATCATCCAAATCTATGAGAATGCACCTCCTCATGCCTTTGTCATTTGTTTCTCCAACATTCTGTCACATCTTCAACTCGATCAAAAACTCTTCCCATCAATCCAACGCTCAATGTACCATATCCAGGTTCATGAAGGAACTCCATCTCATCTGCAATATGTTGCTCATCAATGTTGTTAAAGGAGAAAGTCTACACCTACCTCATCATCTTGTCCATGTGTTGCCCATGGTCATAGACCAAAATTCTCAATGTCCATGAAAAATGGTTAAGTCTCATCAACTCAACCCATGCCTAAGTGCTCCCACCAGAGCACCTCCATCGCTGCAACTCCATCCAACTAAAAAGTGTCTCATCTTTATCACATCCATCAAGTCACTCCTCACGAACATATCCTATACTATGTCCAAGGTATGTGTCCCATACCACATCAAAGTCAAGTGTTAAACTGACCTCAACTCCTTAATGAACCAGATACTCCAAGACCAACATAGTATGAAGTCTTCATCGGCTGCAACTCTCTCAAGTCATGATAAGCTCCTATGAATCATCTCCATCCAACACTTCGGAAAGCACACTTGTCTCAGTCACAAGTTCCATCGCAAGTTGCCTCTGCTCTCGGTTTTATGAACACTCTCATAAGTTGCTCATGTCTCCAAAAACATGACTATGGCCTTATTGTTCAAATGTGTCCAACATACCCATTGGTCCATTTGAAAAATGTCCTCATGTTGCATCAGAAAGTTTATCATGCTCACATCCTTGCCTTGGAACTTCTTCTTGATGCCAATATATGACATCTCTACAAGTGCTCTCATTTTATGCCTTAGCATGAAATCTTCCATGTGCCCTTCTCTTCAACTCGATGCCCATGAATTCAGTTGCCCAACTCATCCACTTCCATAGACCCAATACAACTTTGGTCATCACATCCTTGCTTTCGTTCAAGTTGGTGCCCTTGGTCACCCTACCCTCATATCGCATCATAGGTGCCTTCCTTCATCGTTGCCTCCCCCACTAAAGGTTCACCCAAGGCTGCTTCTTGGCCTCAATGAAACTGCAGTGAAGAAGTCCACCCAAGTGTGTATCATGTTGTCTCCACTTTATTTTGGTGTGCCCCTCCTTCATTCTGTCCATAAGTCATGTCAGGAACTTAGCCACTTCTCTTTTTGGCTAAGCATGACTCATCCATCTCAAAGTTCATTATGTTCCACCTTTTTCCCAAGCATTTGCACCTTTTGCTCTAAGGTCACATACTACTCAGACAAGTACTGCAATAATCAATGTTCCTTGCTACCCAAATGTACAAGGTCTCATCATAATCCCCCATCAAAAGTTTGTCCATTGCATCAGAAAACAAATACTTCCTTTGCCCAATTCTACATATGACCCATATTCCAAATATTCCAACGAAACACATGTTACAATAATACTTACACTTCCATGAGGTTGCTCCATGTGAGTGCCTCCTTCCTTCAATGGCTACATTATGCATGAATCTGGTTCAACCTGTGCAAGTAATGTTGTCCCAAGTTCCTCCTCTTTTGCTGGCACTTCGTAGCTTCCTCTTCATCGCAATCGACAACTTCATCCTGCTCCACTGCCCATCCAAGTCGAAGAAGCTCTCCTTTAACTTTATCCTCCAAAACTTCAAGTTCGGCCCAAATACTTGGTTTCTCTTCTTTCATGCATTCCAACCTGTACAAGGTTTGTAAGAGTCTCCCATGGCACTCTAGCCAACTTTCCAACGTTAATCATTCGTCTCGGCCCTGACTTGCTGTCTTGCCCCTGCCAAACTATGTCGCACTGCGACTAACTTCTACTAAGCCGACTTTCTCCAAAACAGGCTCTGATATCACCTGTCATCTTTTCCTAATGATGAACCACACTAGATGGTTCGAAACACATCGACATATGAATTTCGATGTGATCATTTGCAAAAAAAAGGAATAATAAAAAATAAAAATAAAATTGCAATCAAAATATGGATCACAAAAGCCTAGATTCTGATATATAATGTGATGTTTAACATTTTGACTCAGTCAAATTACATCAAATAAAAATAAATAAAATAAAATAAAAAATAATTATAATTATCAATAAAACATTTTGACTCAATCATATTCCATAATAAATAAATAAAATAAATGACATAAAATAATAATTAGTTATAATTATAATTATAATTAACAATTAAACCAACCGAGATCCATCTTAACTCCTAATCTACCACGCTTCTAAAGGGATAAAATCTCTTGAGATGCAAACCTCTTTTAGAGTGAAAAAATATTTGACCTCTCTTGGTGCTTGGTAGATGCAGAGTTAAGATGGATCTAGGTTGGTTTAAAATAAAGTTAAAATCTTATTTTAAAAAGAACATTTAAATAAAACTTTATTAAAATGGAATTGAATCAATAATCCATTTTACTTATTTGAAAGTGTTTGTATAGAACATTATTAAAAAGAAATTGAGTTAATGAGACCCTAAAGAGAACAAGTAAGAGCTTGAGCTTTCAACATATGCATGTGGGCAAGTCAAGTGCATTTAAGTATTTTTATGACTATTTTAAAACATCAAATAAATTTTATTATAAAAAATAAATATAAATAAATCTATAAAATTTCATGTTTATATAATTAAAAGGGAAATAATAAAGTTATCAATTTTGTATTATCATAGAAATTTAAGTTGCGAATGAATGAGATTGCTCTAAAAAGTCTTGGTGTAAAAACCCCTTCAAACCCTAATTATTGTTGGTGATTACTGCCCTCAACCGCTCTTCCTATGGAAAAAGCCACCAGAGGGAGCAGAAATCCCTCCTATATCTGAATAGTTGCCAATAGTTGTGCAACAGGGAAATAAACGACCTCAAATTTGAATTAATCTAGAGAAAATAAACCTCCATGATAACCATAGGTGCAACAATAAGAAAATCAAACTAGACGGCGAAAACTAGGAAATCGTTTGCCAAAAGCAGTTGTCAATCCTCAATTTGAAGTTAGATCTAGTCAAATTGGGAAATTTATACAATACATGCATACAAATGTACTCATAGCGAAATTCCTAGGGATTTGCCCCTCGGAAAAATCACTTGTAGAAAATCTGTGATAGGCTAACCCGATAATGCAGTATAAATCAAAACAGAATACTATAACCTACTTCTACTATCAATTTGCGGAAGCTTAAAGATTGAGCTGAACAATATAACCAGAAGAAGAAGAACCAATGGCACAATGCACATGAAAATACTTTGGGGAAAGTCTTAGATAAAAACCCCACACTATTGTATTATCATATATGGTGGAAATACATAGGAATTATACAAAGCCTTAGCTCTCATAGCTAGCCAGCTCTCAGTACAATCCTCACAGATGCTC
>APFE030581613.1:50447-78427 GCA_000404065.3 Pinus taeda
ATAAATTATAAATGATATATTTATTCATAATATCAATTATTTTTATTTATAAAATGATTACTTTCTCGACCTTTTATATTTTATCAATACAAATAATGTTTCTTAAATTATATGAGTCTTAGGGGATAGTTTAGTTGGTTTGTTGTTAAGTATCTCCCAGTCAAATCTCCTTGACGCCCTTGGGTTTAGGCCTTGTTAATTTGGCTGATGAGTAGACTCTTCGGTTGATCTACCTAGATTTTCCTGTGCATGCTTCGATGAACCACATTAAAAAGATGCTTCTTAAATTATATATCAAAACACACTTTCTATAAAGGTATTAAATTCAAATAATAATTGCAATACTATAATATCTACAATCAAAATGGGATTATGATAAGTTATAATTGTATATCTAAATTAAGGAGTAATTGCGATATGTTATGTTGTAGGGAACCTAGTTATAATCCATTCTACTAAAGTTTTAGGAAAATGTCAACTTTCCAAAAGGTTATTTTTAAAGGGGATTTGAATTTTGAATTTCTTGATATATCACAATTTATTTTCATGGTGCTTAAAGGGGATTTGAACGTCATATTTCATAAAACATAACAATTGACTTTCATAGTGCTTAAAGGAGATTTGAACGTGAAATCTCATAATACATAAAACATAACAATTGACTTTTATGGTGTTTACCCATTAATCTACCCTATAAAATTTATTAAATTAAATAAAAGTTGAAAAAATTATTAAAATATATTTTTTGTTTAACAAAAAAAACTTTAAAACTTAACAATTCAATGATAAAGTGTTAGATAGTTAATCCTCACGATTAAGGTTGGGTTAATTTGTGTTATAGTGAGTAGTTATTAGAGTTCAAAAAAATCCAGTAACTAAACCAACACAATATTTCTTTTATATATTTGTATATACATCGTGTTACATCAATTATTGAGATCAATTTTTATATATTTATATGTATATTGTGTATATATATATTGACGAGATCAATTCTTCATATACGTTTAAAATTTAGTCTCGAGTTATAATTAATAAAACTAACAATTACTAATATTTTATCATATTTATATAATAATAAAAATAAATTATTATTAATATTCATAAAATTTATAAAAAAATATTATATTTAATTTGAAATCATATTTTCATAAAGAAATTTAGAATATATAAATAGATATAGATTTGCTCATATTCTAAAAGTTACCATTAACTTTAATGGTGATTGAAATGATTATAAAGTCTATAGTGGTAATTCATATTTTTGCAAACTAAATTATAAGATCTACAAATAAGGATAATTATAAAGTGGTAATCCACATTGGTCATTTGGGTTGTTTAACTAAGCAACTTAATAATATTTGTACGTGACAAGCGTGTTTTACGCATAATGATAATCACCTACTGACCCGCCTATGGAATCTCTGCCAGAGTATCGAACGAACCATCTGGATTATATCCACTTGGCTTGAAATTGCTTGGAGGGAGAAGAATAATATGCTAATAAGGAGATCAACATTCCGCATGAATGAACTAAACTCTCTTTACCATAATCAGTTTCATTTTCTATAAGATCCGAGCTTCAAGCAGAATAGTTTTTTTCCTGATTGTAAATTTCTAAAAGATTTTAGAATATGATGAATAGGAGTGATTGCAAACTTCAAAATATCCCCTGAAATTTATAATAGTGACCCTTATCTTTTCTACAGAGACTTCTAAATATACTTGTTTTCTAATATTTTTATCTTTATTAAATTGTTATGAAGAAACACATGTGTCAGGACACCCTGAAAATTCTTGAATTCTGACTATTAGTCTCAATAGTTGGCTAAAAATACTTTGTTGCAGCATAAAATTGAAGGTATAAACCTAAATTTTTTTATTATGGTACAGGTTTGGAATGAATTCGAACATGAAGAAGTTTTGGATATAGTTGATCCTACATTAAAGGAGCAGTATCCAAGAGAGCAGGTGTTAAGAGTGATCACAATTGCACTTCTGTGCACTCAAGGCTCTTCGGCGCTGCGGCCGGCCATGTCTGAAGTTGCGTCCATGTTAACCAACAATTTAGAGATTCCTGTTCGTCCTACAAAACCAGCGTTCATAGATGCCACTGCCTCCGGTGCTGTTTCATCTCAGGGATCTCGTGGATCTATCACTGTCTCTTTACTTCCTCGCTAGTGTAACAGAGGGCGGCGGTTCTTCATTATATAATCAAATTTCTTACTGTGACTGAAATTATTTTTTGACACAGAACGTATAGTGTGTGTTCGAGTTTGAAATACATGCGCTATGCCTTTTCATTATTCCAATTCTGTTAACCTACCGCAATTTAAGTCTAGCATTTATAATATTCTTGAAATTCAAATGATATGAATTCTAGCATTTATAACATTCTTGAAATTCAAATGACATCATATCTGAATTTTGTTGAGAGATTTGAGAGAATTTTTTAACCAGTAATTTTTTTTGCAATATGTTAAATCTTATGATCACTATTTATATGGTTTGTATTTTGGTTTTTAGAAAATAAATATAATTGATTTATAAGTGAATTTGTGTACAATATTGGCTTCTCCAAATTTCTCATTGATATCCGAGCTTGTATGGGCTTTACTGGTCAAGATTGATCCTCTATAAATAGATCAAGTAGAAGATTGTGTTGTGCAGAGTGTTTGTGAGAGTAAGTTTTATCTTTAGTTTGTGGGCAGATCTATTGTCTGTGAGCTGTTCTTTGTGGAGGCTTCCCATGGCCCCAGAGATGCTACCGTCATGAATATCGAATCTGATTAGAGCCGCAATATGGCATGCGCGTAGAAACATTGGAACTCCAAGAAAGCACTTTCTTTCTGCTGCAAAAATAGAATGGGTAAGCGAACGAACTCATACGCGGGTGAAGAACAACGAGAAGATTACCTCTTCAAAATCATTTTAATAGGCGACTTTGCTGTGGGAAAATCCAATCTACTTGCAAGATATGCCCGGAACGGGTTCTATCCCAATTCCAAATCCACGATCGTAGTGGAATTTCAGACTCAGACCATGGAAATCGATGGCAAAGATCAAAGCACAGATCTGGGACACGGCCGACCAGGAGCGCTTCAGGGCCATGACCTCGGCATATTACAGAGAAGCTATGGGAGCGCTTGTCATTAGTCGGTGCCAGACATTCGACAATATTTCTAGATGGCTCGATGAACTGCACACGGATTCTGATATGAATGTGGTTACAACAAAACCGACCTTATGAATGCCAGAAAAGTTTCTACAGAAGAAGAAGCATTGGCAGAGGCTCAGAACTTATATTTTGTAGAGACCTCAGCACTGGATTCTACAAATGTGCTTCAAACCCGCTAATATTCCACTCTGGCATAGGAGAAGCATGCATTGGAATATGGTTGTTTTAATTTGTGATGTGTAACTGTGTTAACATTGTAGTGGATGTCTTAGTGTGCAGCGGGGCGCTGTTAGATTTAAGAGAGAGTAATATTAGCCATTAATTTTAAAGGTGTAAAGATACACGGAAGGAATATAAGATTTAGAGGAAATATTTGGGAAGACCATTTCACCACTAATAGAGCTCATTGTTCAATGGATACTCATAAGGTCTGCCAAACTTTTCAATGCAAGTCTCATGAGTGCGGCTAAGGCCAGATTTCTACCAAGGTGCGAGAATGATCTCCTTCGAGGTCCTAGAGCTTAGCTACCCATGCCTAGGCCACACAATGAGTCCTCCTTCGAGCTTTTACTTGTCATAAGTCCAGCCTCTCTAATTTTGAAGAAACTACGAACAACTTCTTCATGAGCTACCATTTTCTTCTCCTTTTGAATGATGACAATGTAACAACCCTTGGCCTTGGGGATAAACTCTTCCTTAGTAACTTACTTCCCACCCAACAATAGTTAAGTCACAGACCAAACTAGACCAATAGTAACAATGTGGTTATACAACAATATATATTGAGAAAATAACTTTAAAATGTAAATTCAATTACCTTTATAGTTGAAAGAATTGGGATTACAAGATTTTGAAGATTCAATTAATTCTATAGCTAGAATGTCTATAATTTACTTAGTTCTTGATCATAATGCCATAAGACATGAAATGCTAGATATATCAATTATCGATATTGGTTCTTTCGGAATTTGTGAGTAGAATCTACTTTCTAACTACTCCAGGGATTTAATCTCTACACGTCGGACCTTAGTAGAAATAGTTGGCATCTGCAATTGCTAAGGCAACGTTACTCTAAAAAAAAGCTAAATATAAACTGGTGGGTTAACAGTGCATCTCATAGTGTCATTAGCGTAAGGGTGTTATTGGCAAGGGAATCTAAGTGGGCCGTGGTTTGCACTTTATTATATTCTTTCTCGTATTTGTGGATCCATATCTGCGGCCCCACTAGGCAACTATCATAACACGTGACAATTCGATGTTCCATGAAGTCAAACTCCCAACTATCGTTGGTGCTTGTCATGGAGCAGATCGGAGCTTTGCTGAGACACAATTAGTTAGCAAAGGAACTCATCAAAGGAACACAATTAGGTAGCAGAGCCGGAAAGACAATGCTAGCAAAGGAACTCATCAACAGGAAGAGTTTATCTTTCGATAGAACTTGCTTTCTATTTGATGTGATTGAAACTATAGATGGTAGCTCTATACATTTCTTGCAAAGTAAGCTTCTTGAGGACTTGACAAACATGAATATTCAAATAGAGAGCACTACTCAAGGCATAGAGGTGTCTCATATGATTACTCTGCCTTTGTAATTTTAGATAATGTAGATGATGTTCACCAATTAAAGGCACTTTTGCAGGTTCAAAATTTTCTCCCTCACGAGAGCTTAATATTGACTACAACTCGGTCCAAATATGTTCTTACAGACTTCGGAGTTGAACAGTCCTCAATTTATAACCTGACCATCCTTAATTGGCAACAATCCCAAGAGATTTTCTACCGTAATGCCTTCAACCAGGTCGATCTACTCCCATAATTTGAAGATATTGTAGATGAGTTTGTAATAGCCTTAAATGGTTTTCCTTCTAAATTAGAAAGCTATGGGAGAGATCTCAGTGGGAAGCTTGACAAATCTCATTGGGAGAACATATTGGAAGAAATTAAAAAAACAAATCTTCGCTATAACATCGAAAAGGCGAGATATTGGTGTGGTTTGAATAAAAAAGTAAGAGGTTTAGAAAAAAATGTTTCATTGTAGCAGCATAGTAAAGGTTCTCAGGTTGTGGGAGTCACTGTGTCAGGTGGAGAAGGTAAGATAACTCTAGTAAAAGAATTCTTCAAAAGGAAGAGTTCATATTATGGAAAATCCTACATTTTATATGATGTAGGTACGTGCCCTTTATTCTCCTTGTTGAGCCTACTTCTTAAAGGCTTGAATCAATTTATCATCCTTTGCTTGCGATATATTGGTTTTTTTATAGCTTTATATTGATATGATATAGTATATTTTACTGTGGTTGCGGCTCATTGAAGAATTGCCAATACTAAACAGTGATGAAGAACCAAATGAAGTGCCTTCTGTTGATTCTGAGGATGAACTCAGTGACTGAAGCATTAAGCAAGAAGATGTAAGTACTTGTTTTTCAAACTTTTTGTAGGAAAAGTTATGCATATATGTTGTCAAGTTGTCTATATAAAACTCAAAGTTGGGCCTGGCATAGTTATTCAATTTTATTCCATAGTCATTCTCTGTCATTGGTAGTTTCCTTGTATTTATCACATAAAAATTACATGTATGTCGTTGGTGGGTTCTATGCTTGAATTCACTCTTAAATCTAATTTTGTTGTCTCAACTAGAAGGCTCTATTGATGAGGAATTTGCAAGGTTTGATGAAGGATATGAAGATTTGGCTCCTTTTGATGAATAAGATGGTGACTATTGGTCGGAGGATTAAGATGATCAACAAGTTGTAGGTAGTTTAGATGAAAATGGGGTTGACGACAAAAATTCAGTAGTTTTGTCTCTTGACAAAGGGAAGCAACACAGTTTAAATCATGATACTTGTTCCTTTAATATGAATGGTACATGTTTAAAATCACATATGTTTGGTAAACATATTCTTAATGAGACGTCATTACAATCTGAATACTTCTCGAGGAGAAGTCTTTCTCTGACATCCACCAGAAAATCAAGATCATGTACTTCACAATGTCGCAGTGTCAACAGTCAATCCCAAAGTGCCCCTGCATTTGAAAATATAGCTAATCAATAATCAAAATCGATTTTATAGTAGGTTTCTAGTTGTATGTCTTGAAAATAGATAATCAGGTATGCTTAAGCAAAGTAGCTATATCTGCTGCAATCCACTTGTAAACCAAGTGTAAATGCTCAGGAGTATCTCAAATAACAGTACTGGTTATCTTTGATTTCCAAGGGGCAGCAATAAAATGAATGATTTCTTTGAGTTGAACAGTTTTGAGAAGCGTATTTACAACATTTGAAAAGAGGTATGCAATATCATTCATCAAATATGTCTATGGGTGAAAGATTAGCCTACATTACATGTGAGAATGATAGCTTTACTCGAGCTCGCTATCAAGTTGTACATTCTCTTCATCTATTTCTTATATTTGTTCTGGATGACATCCATCAGTGGAACAATTTAAGAATGTCAAGAGTGAATCATAAGTTTTTTTACATTTAAAAGATCTTGTTTTGGAATTTGAGTTTGGTTAGTTTGGAGTTCAAATGTAACTCGAGCAACCATGTTTTTGTTGTGGCTTGTAAGGTCTGCACCTCCTATTTCATCAAAGTACATCTTATATTAATGCAATAGATTTTTTAATTGATCAGATTGGTATGGTTGTTGAAGCCAAATATCTCCTCAAGTAAGGGTGTTATACAGTTGCAACATTTCTAATTGCATCTTCTCGATGACAACAATTTTTTCTCTGTGGCAATTTTTTCTCTGCAATGTAGGTTTGTTGGGCATTTTACATAAGCATGACTGGCAGAGAAGAATAGCAGCAAGTGTGTCTCTGTGTTTGGTTTGCTATGATGTATTGGTCACAGATGGGGAATCCAAGGCAACTTTTGAATGGTTTCTTGATGTTGGTGCTAGTAGTGGCCATGATTAAGGGAGCCAACCGGCGATAAACATGCCCTTATTGATTTTATCGGCAAGGTTCCCCATGGACGAACGCTGAATGAAAGAAGCAAGACACGCCAAAAGAATGCACCCTCACAATAAGAACACCTTGACAACACCCCCTCAGCCAACACACCTTGATAGTCGAAATTCTTCTGTTTCTATCCATATTATAACATAGTTTCCAGTACCATGGGTTTTTCGTGATTTATTTCATTTATATCCAGTAATGAAGTAAAGTAATTTCACCATGGAATTGATTCCTTTATATTCTGGTTTTGTTCCCCTTTTCTTTTCTTAATATTCAATCATTCTTGAAATAGGCACCACACTACATTGCATTCGTGCACATTTGGGGACGTGAGATGCAAAGACGGTGCAGAGGATTTTGCCCCCTCACTTGAACGGTGCAGAGGTTCACTGATGGGGTAATTTCCTCCTTCGAGATGAATCTCAATGCCTCCCAGGTTGCATTGCTGAAGGCCTTGTTGATCACAGCCAAGAGGGCTTCGTGTTGTCCATGGTTCCAGCCATCCACCAATAGAATAAGTGGTCATTGTGCACTACCAAACACCAAAACAGTGAAGAAAAAGTCATACCGTTGTTGCTCGAATTGCTAAAGAAAAAACACGTGCTATCTCCATTAATTAACTTAGCGTTGTCAGTCTTGGGCGCTGCACCTAACGATCGAGGCTGCTCCCAGTGAACAATTGAAACCCTCTCTGCTTCAGCGTGATTGAAATACCTCTACCATTTTCACCGTGCTTGCTTCGGGCCACTAACAGACGCGGAAGTCTCGTTCAAGTCACTGACAGACGCAAAATTCTTGTCCTTGCCAGTGGCTGGTGGCCATTAATGAAACGAACCTGAGAAAATTCATTGCAGCGAAGCCGAATCCATCGCTATTGCCACGTGTTCAAAATGGTTTGGATGAAGTCTTGATGAAAATGAAGGGTTATTATTAGCTAAAAGGACGAAAATGAAAGGTTCTCTTTTTCTTTTTGCTAAAGCAAGAGTAGTGCCTTCTATATCATTAATCCAACAAGAATTTACATAGAATACAAAAGTTCAACTAACACTGTAGACTTCGGCAAAAAAGGCAAACAGCCTAAAAAAATTACTTCAACCTAGTAGAGAATGCCTCCTAAATTTGGAAAATATGAACAAAGAAAGCGCTTGGTGGGCAGACCAATAAAGGAAAACATAAGCACACCGAACTTGTTGTTAGAACCACAACCGTTCAAACCACTGAGCCATCCAACAAACGAGAGAGAAACACCCTGCGAAGTTAAATGAAGTTTAACGAACTCGCCCACCAAACCGCTCGCTCAATCCCGACCATAGATCTGAACCATCAGATCCAACAGTCGTGAGCTATATTGCCCATCACTAGAATCCCGAACAATAGCGCCCAGGGAGGGCAGTTTACATTTTCTCTCTCCTGCCATGTGTGGGATCCCCACTGGAATCGCTCCCCAAACACTAAAACCATTTCCCGCTTAAGAGCCGAGTGATCACCAGAAAACCACAAGTGCAGCTAATTCCTTTCCGCCAAAGAAAAGGAGGAAAATGCGGTCATCGAGAAAGGCATGTTTTCCATCCCACTTATTCTTATGTCTGTATCTTTTATAAAACTCTTGATTGTTGTGAGTCTCTCTACAGTGCTACCTCCAGTAGAACTTCGAAAACCTGTTAACGATGATCGAGGTTTTCGAGACCGACGTCCAAAAACCCGACTGAAGAACAAAGGTGGAGCTTTCTGTGTTTTAGTCATTGTGTACATTTCCCCTTTGCTCTGTTACCAAATATGTCCATATCCTCTGCATCTTGCTCGCTACAGAGAGCCTTTAATATATTTTGAGGTAGCTCCTACCACTTCCTCCAAACATTGCCTTCCTTGCAGCTCACTCCTTGGTTAGCCATGATATCCGCCAGCTTATTAGCTTTTCTCCGCACGTGGTTGAAACTGACTGTGCGAAGACCAAGAAGATGACTTTGAATTCTTTGGAAAACCCCGATGAGCCTCCAATGTTTTGAAACTTTCTCTGGTTTAGTTCCACTGCTAATTCTTTTCACTGAATTGATGTCTAACTCTGAGTCTGCTTCAATAATAACATTTAATCAATTGTCCTGCTTCAGAAACTCTAAGCCTTGTTCTAAGGCCATTAATTCTGCCATGTTGTTGGTGGCTTTGCCTAAATGACCATGGAAGATACAGATGATGGTTCCTTCTTTGTTCCTTAAAACTCCTCCAAAACCAACAGTTCCCGGGTTCCCTTTTGAAGCACCATCAATGTTTAATTTCAAAAAGCTTGTCATAGGAGGATGCTAAAAGTCCTTCTCCACCTCCCTTGAGTTTCTTGTCCTCTGCAGGCTTTGAGGTATGAGCCCCTGCATTCCTAGAAGTTTGAGAATTCTCAAATCTGCCTCTGAGGGAGGATTCTTGGGTTGATTGCGCACTGTGGAGCTAACAGTTTCCCTAAGTTGATTCGAGGTTCTCATTTGCTAGAGTGAATGGTATTTTCCAGCCAATTCCATATAGGGACACCTTCGGTGTAATTATTTGCATTATAATTATCATAAATTTGGGTGAGTTCAGGTGTGACTGCCAAGGCTACGCACAAGTGTGTGTTCTAATTAAGTGTTGCTTAAGTCACTCGGTTTTATTTAATTAGGAAACCGATCATATCAATGAGGTGAGTCATTTTTGTACTGAGGAGAGTACTTATTGGGTTGGTTGTTTCATTGTTTTTAGTTTTGTCTGTAAAGTGTATAATCAATTAATGAATGAAGGAACATAGTTAAACTAGTGATTCTCAACGTACTTCAATTGAGAAAACATATTGCTAAGTTAATTGTGTGAATTTTTTATACACTGATGGATCTTGTTATGCTTTGAGCTTCAAGAGCATCAGTTACAAGTTATGTAATGAGTAGAAAGGTTAAATGCATACTTAACCACTGGATAGAGTTCAATATTGAAATTGTCTTTCAAGAGGAGATCAAGAAGCACCAATTATACAAAGTTCACAAAAAATGGTTAGAGGCGATTATGTCTTAAATGAGTTGAATAGGAAGCTCTAATATTATGGTGGTGAAAAGAGCGCTGTTCAGGAGACTTCAGAGTGGGGATAAGTGTCGAGGAAGACCAACCATATATGACATGTGAATTGTAATGTGAGCATTAAAGGGGGGACTTGGAATAATGCCTACATTAGTAAATAGGTAGATTAATTTGTTGATTTTTTCGAGAGACTTTATCAACAAACAATTTGTTGGATCTCATGAACACTATTTATGTAGCTTATATTTGGTTTTTGGGAAATGAATACGAATTGGCTTGTGAGTGAATTTGTACAGAAAATTTGCTCCAATTTTTTTTGTAAAATATAACTTATATCTATTAATTAGATTAGATAATTAAAAAAATAGTTATGTATATTAAATTATATGGACAAAATTTGAAAATATGACTTATATCAATTAATTAGATTAAATAACTAAAAACTAAAACTAAAAATATGATTTATATACAGGTTGTGTATATTAAATTGTATGACAAAAATTAATTACACATTTTATTAAAAAAATTGTCCATGTCTTTTTTTTAATGCATAGTTTATGGAAGGCTTCGAATAAGGACATTAAAAAAAGTCGTATTAGCGATCTGTCCAATCGCGAGAAATTTTATCTCATATATAATTGTTTAAGTTAATACTTCTATTAATTTTTATAATGAAATTATCTATATATAAAATATTAATGTTAATTTGAATGTTGCTTAAAAATTATGGTGATAAAATTAATTAATATAATATAGTGATGATGATGATAGTGGTTAATGTCTAGTGAGACCAAATTTTGGTCTATCTGACCTAAAGAAACAAATTATTTAGTTTGATTTAAGATTTTATTCCTATGCTCAAAAAGCTTGGAGAGAAGCCTCCCGAGCTCGCTGTAATTTTGACAACGTAAAAGGCTTGGAAGGTCAATATTGCAACAAAGATTTTGAAACTGAGATCTAATGTGGTTTTATGTGGGGCACTCTAAGAGGAAGTGATTTTCATCCTCGATGTTTGTATTCTCATAGAGATGGCAGAACCTTTCCATCCATGGTGTTTTAGGAACTGCCCAACGACCATAATTATATTATATTAGATTGATGTTTTATTTTTTTGAGAATTTAATATGTTATTTTTCTTAAAAATTACGCTGATAAAATTAATTAATGTAATATAATCTATTATACATATTACGGTTTATTTTTTGGAGAATTTAATATGCTATTATAAAAACTCAAGAATAAAAATATTTCACTAACCACTCAGTTATATTTAAATAATATGGAAGGATAGCAAATAAAATTTAAACCTTAACTATAATTTAAACCAAAAGAAAAATATTTTTGATTAATTTACTATATTTTTATTTTTTTGATTAATTTACTATTTTTTTTTTTTTTTTTTTTTTTTTTTTTTTTTTTTTTTAATTTATTATATTTTTATTGTTTTTTTGTAAGTTGAGTTTCTATTGTTTTGTCATGAAGATACAAATTTTTTTGAGAGGTTACCGGTGTGTAACCTATTATTAATTAGACCAGATAAAATAATATAATTGTTTGTCTAAAAAACTCCAAAAAAATATTAGAGAGTAGCGACATAAGTATAAGGAGGATGAGAGCTATCTCAATAGACAGAAAACCAACTTTAATTTTCATAACTAGTTCAACATATGACATCTTGAAGCTAAAGAAAAAGATTGAAGAACCATACATGATAAAAAGCAGAAGACCCATAAAGACTATAGAATCTAAAGACATAGTCTTCAAGTGCATGGCAATATGTAAGAGAGACCTACCAATTAAGAAGACAAAGAGGTGTTAAGGTCAATAGGTTTATTTGCCTACTTGCAATGATTATTTATGCTTGGGCCTAGAGGAGAGCCCATTTCAGGGTGAGTTATCCTCCCTTTGATGTCCAATAGTGGCTTAGCAATTTCAACTCCTCCAGCTTGTGCATATTGTTGTCCTTATCTTGTTGTTTGTCAACCAACACTTTATTAAGTAGAAACTTGATGTGCCAATAAAGTTCCACCATGTAGAGATAACAATTATATTTCCCTTAGGTGTTCCTTGTGTCAAATATCCAAGGCACTAAACCCTTGTAACTTTAGAATATAAGATACATTGATGCTCCCATCTAATTTCTTTCTCAACTGCGTGTAGCTCTATGTGGATCTCTAGAGGCATATAGGCTTGGTAGTGTTATGTTGAAGCTTTCGCACATAATTGGGCTTGAGAATGCCCCATGTTTCTTCTACTTCCTCCTAGTATGCTAGCATCTGACCCATTGTTTCATCATGGTCGTCAAGGGGAGAGAGAAGTGAACTAGATCGAGATGGTGCAGGGTGGATGGACCAAGAAAATGTGGACCAAAGAATAAGTTGAAATCCTCATCCAAAATGAAAATTGAGTCTGTAAACACCATGGTGAGCCTAGAACCAAACCTTACCTCTGACGAAGGCATGGGAAGAACTAGAGTGAGGTTTCTTGACACGAACTAGAGTGATGGTAAGCAACAGCTGAAATTCATGGTTGGAATGGGAAATAATAGTAGGAAATTAGCTAGCACCATAATAGATAGATTAACCATCTATCAAGAGGTGAAAATAATTGTGAAAGACTTAGTATATCTCTCCACACATTTGTAATAAATGCACGATGTCATGTAGGTTAGCAGGTTTCCATCTATAGATTGGAGTGTACACATTAGTAGTCGTGCTGGCATATAGAGGTGTCGTATGAACATTTTCTCGAGTTTAATCATCATGCCCCTCATGCTATATGTCATTTTCTACTTCTAACGAGGAATTATAGTTCTTATTATTACACACATGCATTACAATTTTGATAAATAAGGACACCATCAAAAGACATATTGTTTTACTAACTCATTTTAAACACAAGGGGCTTCACTTAATGAACCTCTGATATATCACATGTGTTCATTGCATACTAAAAAATACCCTTAATTTGACTACATATTAGCAAATACCTCTAAAAATCACATTATTTAACCCCTTACCAATATTTTTATTTTTATTTTTATTTTTAATTATTTTTATTTTTTAATTGTTATTTTATTTTTATTTATTTATTTAATTTATTATTTATTTATTATATTATTATTATATTAAATTCTTTTCCCCGAAGAAAAAGCGAACTTTTATTGAAGAAATAAAAAGTGTCATTGCAAATGCATCAACATCTCTCTTTGGACTGTAAGACTGCTTTTGTTATCAAAACAAAAACGTCCTACTTTCAACAAAAAACCAGCAGCTCTTTGAAAGAAACGATGTAAACTGTTTTTTCCTTCTAAATTGTTCAACCATAAGCCGTGACATCCCTTTCAAAAAGGGGCAGTAAACCATCGTATAAGATGGGTCTCCTCAGAAGAGGAAAACGACCCTTACAAAAAGGATATTATGTACTGAGTTTAACTGTTTTACACTTTACATTGCCAAAAAAATCTGATAAGAGTCTATGAAATATTTATGACAAAATTTTTTTATATGCATTTGTGCTGTGACTGCAATCAAGTTATCAAGGAAGTAGGCGGCTGTTCCGATATACTGATCTGTCCATGTTTTTCTTCTACTATTTTCCAGCTGCGCAGATTCTGCTGCAAACCTTCTTTAAAAAGTTTGTTGGCTGAATCGTTAAGATCCCAGGAAATATGACATATATAAAAACTGTTAAAAGAAATTTTCAATACCTGTATTTATTCCAGCAAAGGTTTTAAAATTTGATTTCTGCATGTACTATGTCCATTAACCCAGTTGATGACATTTAATGAATCTCCAAAGATCTGAATTGTGAGAGTGTTCTTTTGGATGAGCCAACAGAGGAGAAGTTTCAACGCTAACATTTCTTCATAGTTATTTGATCTAGTCCCTAATCCAACTGAGGCTTTTAGAAGCTGTTTTGCATTTTCATGTATGACTAACCCTGCTCCTGCCCTATTGTTCTGTGAGGCAGCGTCAAAATAAGCCCAGGGAATGCCCTCTTTTATTTGTATGTCTTTGTCTTGTCTTTGAGATTTGTTCTCCTCTGGTTCTGGGATACTTTATTAGATAGAAACACTATGGATTGATGTGACTGTCGCCGGAGTTTTCTTGTCCTGAAAGATACTCCTGTTTCTAGCAATCCATACCCCCCAACTGATGATCAGGGGTAGATTCCGCATATTCCCTTCAGGATTTCACTTGCCGATTCGACCCTTTTATTCAACAATTTTCCTGCCTCCCCCCATATATTTTTGGTTTCTGTGCAAGTTAGGAACAGATGGTTGATGGATTCAGCTTCAGATTTGCATAAGGTACATCTCCCTGGGCCATGAATATATCTTGACTGCAGAATGTCCCACATTGGGATTTTCCTTTTTAAGATGCACCAGAATAAAAGTTTAACCTTTGCTGGACATTTGAGTTTCCATAAGTGCCTCATCCACCATTTAGGAGGTCCCCATCCTTTTTTAGACATGAGGAATTTATATCCACTTTTCGGAGAATAATCTCCAGTGTCTGCATGGGCCCAGATTAACTCGTCCAGGCTGTCTTTCAATCTGACATTTGATCTGGAGAGTTCCTGAATATAAATACTCCATTCATTTCTCCATCTTTGCTCTAAGTCCAGATCTTCTCCATTTTTCCAGGCTTGTCCCCATATGGTTGAATGTCCAATTTTTTCCACCTGATTTAAGAAGAGTATGCCTTTGTTTTCTAAGTGATGGACTAACCCGGGGGATAGTGCATAATTTGGATTGCATCCTACCCATGGGTTCTTCCCTATCTTCACGTTCCTTCCATTCCCAATCTTCCATGCCAATCCTTGTTCTATCACTTTGAATGACTCCACAGTTGCTTTCCATACTACCGAGACATTCTTCTTGATCTTTGCTGGGTTCCTGATCCATTCTTCCAAAGGTACTGAGTCTATATATTTCCTTTTTACCACTCTTGTCCATATATTATCCATCTTTATAAGTCTCCAACCTGATTTGGCTGCCAATGTAAGGTTGAAATCAGGGAGGCTTTTTATCCCCCAACCTCCCCAATCTTTGGCCTTGCCACTTTCTCCCAGGCAACCCATGGAAGAACAGAGTTCTCTTTAGAACCAACCCAAAGAAATCTGCTACAAATTCTCCTTATTTTCTCCAGAATACCTTTAGGAATCCATGTTAATGTTGCCCAGTAGACTGGAATGGCTAGGAGCACTGATTTGATTAGAGTCAGTCTCCCTGCTCTGGATAGCCATTTGTAGCTCCAATGAGATATTCTGGCTTCTATTTTAGCGATCAACCAGTTCTAGTCCTCTTTCTTATAGGCATTTGGTTTCAACCAGAAGCCTAAATACTTGAAGGGGGATTGCATGTTACTTGATTCGAAGGGAAAAAGTGAATTGATCTGTGCTCTTTCTTGTCTGTTTAGGCCTTCCACTATTAACTGAGATTTCTTGGAGTTTATCTACATTCCAGTTGCTTTCAAGAAAAGATCAAGAATGTTTTTTAATTCCTTTATTTCATTTGAAGCACCATTTGTGAAGAACAATATGTCATCTACAAAAAGAAGATGAGATATATACAGGTTAACTGCTACTTCTATACCTCTGACCTTACCTTCCCTTTTGGCCTTTTGCATCAGCTGGCTTAAGCCTTCTGCAACTAAGAGAAATAACAAAGGAGACAAAGGACAACGTTGCCTCAATCCCCTCTGTCCTTTGAAAAATGGAGTGGCTGCACCATTGATGAGGATTGCATAGCTGACGTTTGTGATGCACCCCATAATCCAGCTGATAAAATCCCGCTTTGAATCCTAGATGAGTTAAGAGCAGATAGATATATATCCAATTTATTTTGTCATATGCTTTTGATAAGTCAATTTTTATAACAACACCCTTCTTATTCTTCTGTTTTACACTGTGAAGTACCTCCTGCGCCACACCTATAGCTTCATTGATTTGTCGGCCATTCAAGAAGCCAAATTGTTCAAATGAGATATGCCTTGACAGAATTGGTTTAATTCTGAGTGCAATCAATTTTGCAATTATTTTGTATATACTGTTGCATAACGAAATAGGTCTAAATCCCAAAAATGATATCTAATATAATGCACTGCGTAATCCCCCATACTTAAATTCAAAAAGAGTCAAGGGATCTCTACTTGAATGGTTCATGAGGCACAATACTTGCTAAGGTTTTGCAAATGGGGTAGCAAGCTAAGTGGGCTTGATTGTTGGGAAAAACTCCATAGTTAAGCGCGCTTGAGCCAGAGGAGTTCTGGGATGGGTGACCTCCTGGGAAGTCCTGGTTACCGGGTGTAAGCCCCGGAAGTGATGATTGATTGCTATGTGATTCGTTCTCCACATTTCACTAGTTTCAATCCCACTTCTTCACCCCTGTGAGCATCACCCGATGCAATGAGTGCTAAGTGAACTATTCAAAAATCATGAGAAATTAGTCAGTTACGACTACCTCTCATGGAAATGGTCATGCGTTTGAATGACTTACTTAACGCAGTTGAATCCCAAAAATGATATCTAGGTCTAAAGTCTTCGAAGGTTTCAGGAGCTTCCTTCTTTGGGATGAGGACTATAAATGTTGCATTGAAAGGACTGTAAATCTCTCCTTTCTTTCTGGACTCTTCTACTACTTCAGTTATTTCTTCTCCTATCAGATCGAAAAAATGGAGAAATAGTTCTATGGTCCAGCCATCTGGCCCAGGACTTTTTTCTTTTGCCATAGATTTGATGACACTTTCCACTTCCTCCTTTGTTATTGGGCTCATCACCTCCTCCGCTTCTTCCTCCTCCACGTACCTAGGGAAACACTGCGCTGTTTTGATAACCTCGGCGATGGTGGCCTCACCTTGGTTTGCATATTTGTTCTGGAAATGGTACTGCCCTAGTACTGACAGAGATTCAAATGTCTTTGCCTCCCTTCCTTCATCATTTTTTAGATTCCAGATGGTGTTTGCGCTCTTCCTCCCTTTTGCATAGTTGTGAAAAAAAATCGTGTTTTCATCCCCAGCTTTGAGCCAGATCGCTCTGCTCTTGAGCCTCCATTCCTCCTCTTTTGCCAACAAAATTTGATTTTTTTGAGTTTCTCGAGGTATAGGATCCTCTCTTTTGATTCCTGTGTCGCATACCCATCCTCCTCTATACTTTCTAGCTTTTGGAGTTCCTCACTAATCCTGATAATTTCCTCATTATGTTTTGCCTTCCTATCCTTTTCCCATGTAATTGTTGCTTTCTTCAATATTTTTAGATTCTCCATGAAGAGGAACCCTTTGTCCTCTGTAGAGCGTCTATCAGGGCGATTCCATGTTTCTTTAAATAGTTTATTGAAAGAGGCTTCTTGCAGCCAAGATGCATTAAACTTGAAGGGTGTTGGTGGCTTGGGAGGGGACTTAGAGAGTTCTAAATAAATTGGAAAATGATCATAAGGACCCCCTCTTCGACCCATTGCCAGAATATAGGTATCATAGAAGATAGATCTTCATTTATGAGAAAGCGATCCAGTCTTTTTGCCACTCTTGCTTCTCCTACTCGTTTATTCCTCCAAGTCGGCTTAAGCTTAATGAGATTGGCATCTATCAAATTGTTTTCTATTAAGAGATTTTGGAAGAAATCTGTTAGCGAATCCTCCCTTGCCGAGGGTCCCCAGGCCTCCGCTCTTCCTATGGAGAAGTTTAAATCTCCTCCCAGCACCAAATATTTGTTCTTCACTATCGAATTTTCCATCAGATCATTCCAAAAGGGCACCCTCCCTTGACATGGACTGTATATGTTTAGAATTGTTAAAGGGAATTCAAATTCTGGGGATTGAAATTCCATTCCCATCACCTGTTTCATGCCCCATTGGTTCCTTATCTTGATTCTCCCTTCTCTATAACCTACAGCCAGTCCTCCAGAATGACCAACTGAGTCCATAGCTGAAAATTTCCAACCTGGAAGGAGGGCATTTAGAACCGATTCAACTTCTACTCCATTCCCCAAAGTTTCCTGAAGTAGAAGGATATCCGCTTTTGAGTTCATGACCATCTCCCTAAGAGCTAGTTTTTTGGGTTTACTGGCTAAACCCCCGCAATTCCATGATGTAAGGATCATTTTAAGACCTTTTCAGGGCCCTGCACCGCTCTAAGTGCCCCAGGAATTGACAGTTGCTTTCCATCGGCCACATCATGCTTTGCTTTAACCTAGGCCATGGAAAGATTTGATTTCCTTCCCATTTTTTTCCTAACCAGGCTCTGGGGGAGGGACAAATCTATACCACCCACCGAATCTAAGGGTTCGGATTTATTGTCCAGAGATCTGAGGTTATAGGGGCATATGGGATGAGGGACCAGAGGAGATGGATCAGAAGAGCACCCTTCACAATTCAGATCTAAGGAGGGGATAACAGCCGAGATGGTTTCAATACAGGTTTCCACATTGTTCCCATCATTGCTTTCATTATTATCGTTGTTAACATGCATAAACTTTTTTGAAAGAGATTCAGGAACCAGACAGTCATCTTTTTTATCTGAAATAAAAATAGGGGGGATTATAGGATCTAAACTCGTACCCTTAGAGTCCTCGCCAATGATGGGATTTTGAATTGTTGCAACTTCTTCGATGGGCTCCATGACTGGTTTTACGCTCCCGAGCTCAATATCTTCTTCTTCCATTCTGATCGGTGTATCTTGATTTGTTGCATTCGGGGTCTGCCTCCCCTGCTGTGGATCCATCTCCATTTATCCTTCTATCTGATGGACTGAAATCTCATTTCTCTGAAGAGTCTGGTTTTGATAGGATCCCTTCTCCAAATGTGCCGACGTCCTCTGGTATCTTCTCCGTCATCTACCCAAGGGACATTCCTTGGCCAGATGTCCATAGACATGAAATCTATGGCACCGGAAGGGAAAGTGTTCATAGTCCAGTATCTATTCATAGACATAGTCTTTGTACTGGAGATTGATTTTCTTTGCTAGTCCTCCACTCGGATTTAGATTGACAAGAATCTGTGCCATTGCCTTATTTTGAGTTTGCAGGAAGGACATATCTGCTTCCAGAAAAGTGCCCAACCTATTCCCTATTGCTTTGAAAACCGACTCGACCCAAAGGAATGAAGGTAGCCCCGGAGCCCTTACCCATACCGGAAAGACATCCGTTTTCTCATGGATTGCATCAAACAGAGGACTCCATTTCTTAACGAGAACCGGGATGTTCCCGAAAGCCAATTCCTATTGACAACCCAATCTGCTGCCTCTTTGTGCTCAAAACGCACCATAAACCATCCTTTTGCTAGTGTTGAAACCGTGAAACCTCTAATGAGGTCAGACTGCCAATTTTGTTCCCCCCAGGTTTGGATGAAAGTGGAGGTGAATTTTTTCCCCCTTGCCCTGCCTACCAAAGTGCATTATGCCATCTCCAGGGCCTCTTCTATCTGCACGTCCATTCCCAAAACCAAATTCCCTTCTATGTCCTGAGCGTTAATCGACCTCTGCTTTTTCCTTTTCTCCCCTTTTTTCCTTGTTCCTATGTCCTCTTCCCTTAATTTCTCATTTGTCTCGTTCCTTCCTTGCTGATCCAGACCAGTGATCAATGGGGAGGGTCTTGGCTCGGGTGAGGCCGGAACCGAATTTCTTAAGGAGTGAATAAAAGGCTCGGATAGAAGTTGATTTGTTACCTGAGTCTCCAATTCTGCTCCGATGGTGTTTTCTCGTGGATCTGGAGGACCTTCGAAGCCGAGTTCCTTCCACTCACCTATCCTTTTAGGGCAGCCCTGTCCTTTGGCAATGGAAGCTCTATTAACTGCTGCGATCCTTCCCAAACCCCCTTCAGATCTTTGCCCTATGCTCGATCCAAGATTCACAATATCCTCTAAACCTCCAGAGAGAACCGGACCGATGGAAGAGGGTTTCCCTTTACTGCCTTGTGGGGGTTGATGAAAGCCTGCATGTAACTCATCTTCGCTCTGCCTTCTGTTTTGCTGCAGACCCTTAGTGTCCTGGTGAAAAGAAATGCTCCCCTCCAAATTCTTAGACGGCTGTATGTAATGTTGGTTAAACCTTAGCGTCTCCGGAGAAAAGGGGTCAGAGCTTAGGGTTTCTGTCGCTCCGAAGTAACATTTGATGTTCTGAGCTGTTAGCTCTTTCCCCCAAACCGAAAGTATATCCTCCATTGTAGGATCTAGGTCAATGAACTCATTAGGATTAACCATGGTTACGACGGAGGGTCACAGTTAACTTGGCATTCGATTCCTTCGATGAAAGTTCGCTGTCAACATAGTAGTTCTATCGCTTTCCTTTCCTTGGTAAAAACCTTGTTACTGTGCTTCAACCTGATGACTCCCAGCTGTCTGCCTCACAATGATCCCCAACCTCCACCTGCCCTTCTTCCTGTCTCTATCCATCGGGGTTCTGTTACTCCCTTCGTCGCTTCCCATTTCATTTCCCGAGGGGCCCTAAGCCGTAGCCCAGCAGGCCCTATATTCGGCCTAAGCTCCTGTGTCCAAACCCTCGCTTCTCTTCATCCTCGGCTCCTCCGCCCTCCAAACCCCTTACCAATATGAACCCAATACACCTTCCCAATTTAAAAAACCCCTACTTTCGCTATATATTGTAGGTGGTACACAATATTTTATCACACCTCCTGTTCACTTCATGTTCCATATCCCGAAGTGCCAAAACATTGAAAACTGTGCAACATATCCATCATGATATACATACCAAAACCTCCCTGAAGAATTAAAGGAAAATTGCCTTGAATCAATTCTGAAGAAGGTTAACTAAAAACCTAATTTTTAGGGCCAGCACATTTTGCTACACTTCCTTCCAGTGTTGATGACAGGTTGCACTGTTCTACCCTGGCACTTCTAGTGCGGGTTTTGATATGAAAACACACGTTGAAACTCTTCTGGCAAGTTTTCCCAAACTAGAGGAGAAGCTTCATGCACTAGAACCTTCGAGAACAACGAGATGGATATTAGTTATTGTTGATATGGTTGAGCTCTCCCATTTTGACCTCTTGATATTATCATCATGGGATTTCCCCTTGAGATGTGGACCTTCCTCCCTCTGTTGTGGACCCTTAACTCCCTCTCCCTTCCTATAAATCATCTCCCTTACATTCCTATACTGAATTTATTCTTACATGCTGCCCATTCTAACTTGAAGAAGGAGTGCTTGAAGAGTCTTTGCTTGGACTTGGACATCCACCAAAAGGAGGTCTCCAACATCAAGGCATAGGTTGTATGCTTCCCTTCTATCTTATTAATATATACAATTGATGTTCACTTTCCATAATTGTGTAACTGTTTATTCTTTTAGCTTAATACTCCTTGATCTATTAAGTAGTTTATGTTTGATGTATGCTATATACGCTCTTGTATCTTGAATAGCTCTTTGATCTTCCTTGTAGGTACTCGGACATGAAGAAAAAATAAGGAGCAAGGCCTGCAGAGAAGAATCAAAGTCATATTCAAAGGATTGAGCGATTAGCATCAGATCGAGGTAGGCCTCTCTCTCTCTCTCTCTTCATTTGTTAAACATAAGCTAGGAAAGTGTATGATAGTTTGTTTAACTTGTTGCTAGACCCACTCATTGGGCTAGAGGGATCACCTATGTTGGCAGAGGGGATTAACCTTCACAACAAAAAGGCAACTCCACTAGGGAAGCTATGGCCTCTTCATCCTCTTTTCTCATATGATCTCTTAATTAGTTTGACTAACCATCGAGTTCTCAGTTAGTTTGAGTCTGTATAGGTTTGCACAGTCATTGATTGCTACCTTAGAGTGCTAGGTTTGGAGTGTTTGTGGAATATTTTTTATTTTTTGCCTTATTCCTCACCCAACACACTATTTTCTTTGACAATCACACTGCCAGTTCATTTTTGCTTGAAACAGTCGCGTTGATCCCTTGTTCAACTCCAGTTTGGCCATAATATCTGCACTAATCTCAGAGATTGGAAAAAATTTAGGGTTTCTCTATCAAAGTTCAATGTGTTTTAGTTCTTGAGGTCTTTTCTTTGTCCTGTGTGATTGGACTTACTGGTGTTTTGTCTGATTACCTCATTTGATTGGAAAATTCTTGTCTTTTTGAGATTTCAAGTGTTTGAGTGGAATTAGATTGATTTTAGGGTTTATAGGTCATTTGATTGTCACTTGCCACTTGTAAGTGTCACTAAATTTGTGGTTTGTTGATTTTTTTATACCTGGTTATTTGGTAAAATCATTCAAAACATTGGTTTGCATTAGTCTCAGTTTGTCTTTTGCAAAGTTGCTTTTCAATTGTATTAGGTCATCTTGCATTTGAGATTCATCAAGCATAGATTAAGTTGCTTGGTTTACAAAATGAAAAGAGTGCATTTGTTTGTCTATTCAAAAGATAAAAGTGAAAGGCATTTTCATTGAGTGCTTTTGGATCTGATTTGGTGTTGCTCTGATTGGTGCATCATTCGCAATAGGAGAATTTTGAATAAAAAATGTCATTTTTATTTAGTTGAAGCTTAATTGCATTAGAGCATCTGAAATGAAAGAGAACATCATTTAGATAAAGTACATCTTAGTAAAGAAAAATCATTTTGCTTTCGATAGATTGCATATTGGATAGTGAAAGTGAAAGTGAAGTTTAGTTTTTCTTTTGCATATTGCATTTGAAAAGAAAAGTTAGTGGAGGAATGTTCTTTGATTCCTTAATTGATTAAATTCTCTTCCATTTCTAGTATAACATAAATCGAAGTGAAGGGTTTCCATTTCTCATATAGTTTCATTTTAGGATTCAGGTGACATCATTTGAGCCCAAAATTGAAACATAATTCAAGAACAACATTAAAATTTACTGAATTAACCTGAGGAGCATTTTGAACTTAACACAAACATTTAGAGGTCTAGGCTATAGACGTGTTCTGTCATTTATAAACCTAGGAGATATCATTAACTGCATGCATTGTATCCCGGGGGTTAAATCTTGTTCTAGTACGGAAGTATATTAGAGGTTCTCCAGTACTCTAGGGTATATCATAGGAACTCTAGTATGGCAAGTATATGAGAATTCTATCATCGAACGTTTATGCATTAGACAATGCTAACATGGACTTGTGCTCCCCATACCATCGAGTATATATTGGGAGACCCCACTAGATTGCTATCCTTTATCCACAGGTAGTCGAGTCATCCACCTTGTTGACATGATACACAGAACACAACATTCGGGGAGATTGGCCGTCGTACATTAAGTCCTTGGTTTCAAATGAGGTGTATATAGCGGTTCACAGATACTTGGTAAACCCTCTTGCCTAGTACACCATTTTTTATTTATTTCTTGTTTTTAAGTTCTAAAATTTAACTTCCCACAATAACATAACTTACCTATGTAGTTATCCTTGGCCTCATATTGCCTGATTAATAGTAAAGTTTAATTGTAAGCTCAAATCAACCACCCCCTATTGTTTTTGAGAGAAGGTCATTGTGGCTGAACTACCGGGTTCGCCTTACATATCCATTTCGTCATCTCAAACTGAAGGGTCATCACAAGGAGTCCATCTTGATATTTCACAGTCATTTGAAGCCCAAGGTCTTGAACTTGGAATTATACTGAGTATTCAACCCCTTGCTTCTCGTCCTCCACCTCGAGACTCATCATCTCAGGAATTTGACCCAAAAACTCCTGAGAATCCTCAAAGGTGTTTATTATTCCCTCCGAATCTGCTTTTTGATCCATTGGTCATATCTCCTCAATGGTCGTATGGTCCCTACGATAATCCTGGTGTACCTTTGGAAATTTCTCCATGATCATTGTGGATTCCCCCTCACCAACTATTTCCACCCATGGCATCAGAGGGTGAGTTTCCAACCTCTCCTCGAGGTCCTCCTCCAGAAGTCTTAGCCACTCACACTCCTGGTGTTGGCGATGATTCCGAATATACCTTTCCACCTGGAGGCTTTTCTTATGTGGGAAGTGTACCACCTCCACCACTGCCTAAAAGTAGTGAATCTTTGTTTCCACCTGGTTATACCTCTTTGTCTCAATTGGTTTCAGGTACTCCAAGTGCATCTTCACTTTATCACAAACCCATTTGGTCATCGGGCGCCATGCCTACTTCTGGTCCATTTGTTTCAAGCGTGGACCCTAAAATTCCTGTACTAACTGCAGTGTCTTCAGTTGTTGTACAACTAACATTTATGGTTGGGACCATTAATGTCCCTATAGGTTCCTCAGGTCCTCCATTAAGTGGACAAGATGTGCCACCACCTATCCAACCGCATGGGGGGAAAATAACCCCCTCCTCCATATGTACCTCCTGTTTCAGGTGGAACTTAAGTGAGTGCATCTCAAAATCACACTACTGAAGTTAGTCAAAATGTAGGTAGTGTACCTTATCCTAGGGGATCATCTATTCCATTTGGATCAGGCCAAATTCGGTATCAATAGCCTCTTTCAGCCCATATACGCTACCAACAACCGTACCCTCTGTATGCCTCACAACAACCTCAAAATCCACGTTTTACTCATTAGGTAGGACCCTAAATGCAGCCTAGTTCAAATCCCTCATTTGGGACATTTGGTCAATTTCAAACTGGAACCTATCATTATCAACCTGGAACTCAACAAATTTTGCAAGGAACTTTCCAATAACAACAACCTTATGTACAACAATGACCATATGTGCAACAAGGCCTTTATCAATAGTCATTGCAGCAGTAAGGTCATCCCTTGCACTAGCAAAACCAACCCTTGTACCACCAAGACTAACCCTTACAACAACAAGGTCAACCCCTGTAGCAACACGGTCAACAATTTTATCACCAGGGTCAATAGTTGCAACAAAAACCTTAAACTCCATACTCTTCACAAGATATTTATCCACATTATGGTTCTCAATGGCCTATGATAGGTCAATATCAACCTTACCTTGGTCAAAACCCACCTTTGTGGGGGGGGAATCCACCTTTGTGTGGTCAAAATACCGCTCAGTGGGGGTAATATCAAGCACCTTGTGGTGAAAATCCGCCACTTTGGGGGCAGAACCCATACCAAAAAGGTTGGAATCCACAATCTAGGCCTTATCAAAGGCCTCCCATGCCTTTCAATCCATAATTTCCATTTCTAACAACGTTGGAACTACCGAATGTGTCAAGGCTCACAAATGACCCAATACTCGATTCCCCATATTGGCCTCTGAATCCTACTAAGAATCGTGGTGATTGTCTGAAATTCAAAGGAAAGTCTGGAGAAGACCCCCAAGCTCATGTTATGACTTACCATTTATTGTGTTCATCCAATTCTTGGGTCAATGACTCCATTCATCTACGTCTTTTCCAGAAAATCCTGACGGATGTTGTCGTGAAATGGTACATCGAGTTGACTCGAGGTGCTTATGAAGACTTCAACTCTTTAGAAATGGATTTCCTTACTAACTTCTAGCTACCAATTCGATATGAAACTGGTACCCATCTATTTATGTCTTTGAAATAGAATACTGCTACCCACATCTCCGATCATATCCATGAATGGAGACATCAACGTCGCCTTATCAAGTTCGATATACTTGATGAGTTGTTAACTGAATGGTTTACCATATCATTCATTAATAAAATTGCCAAGGACATAGCTATGGGTGGTTGTGTGACTAAATATCAAGGCATTTCCTGTGCGCAATATTTAGATTTGGTAATTCCCAATCTGGCACATTATATGGTCTCTTGCCTAATGCTCCAAGACCATCTACTGATATTGCATCTTCCAAACCTTCAGAGGTACTGCCTATCGATGGTATTATTGGGTCAGTGACTCATACTTCTAGTAAAGCTTCTTTGAAGCAGAAATCCATTTCAACTACTGTATCCAATTCTCGTTCGAATCCATCTCAAAATCCTAGTAAAACCTCTGAGTTTAATGTCGTTTATTCTACTGCGGCTGACAAAACCTCAAAAGGTAAAAATAAGGGTAAAGGAAAAGCCAAATATGATAACCCGAAGAAGGATCCTCTGAAATCATATGTTGATGATGCGTCAAAACGTAAGCCCAAGTATCCTTGCCTCATTTGTGAGGAAGATCACTATACCAAGGATTTTCCCTGTCGTGCTGAAGTTAGTCGTTTATTAAAAGGAACCAAAGGGAAACTGACTGTATTAAAAGAACCTTTTCCATCACAACAAACCCAATTGGTAGAACAACCACAATCTTCTACATCTTCGAGTTCTTAGGTTTATATGAGTGGAACAGAACCTATTTCTGTTGCCACTTGGTCAAAAGACTATCTGACTCCTCCCAAACATGTTGTGGAGAAAGAAGCTACTGATATGCCTTCCACCTCTACTCCACCCAGTTCTAGTCCTCTTCATATTGGAGACCTATTAATGACTTTTCTATCCGGTCACCTCCTAAAGGTGTCCTTCGTAAATCATCTTACAATCCTAATGCGGGAGCTGCCCAACATTACAATATTCTCGAAGATTTAGCTCAAGCGCCTTAGACGATGTCTTCCTTGGAAGTTCTTCAGAGTTGTCCATCACAGAGGAAAGAATTACTATCCACTATAGGAGGAATTGACCCTACTAATTCAAGTCTTATTACCTTTGACCTAGAAAATCATGTTCCACATCTTCCACATCAACTTGTCTTCTTAATCCAAGTCATTATCAAAGGGTAGATGATTCAATGGAATGTGGTTGATGAGGGTGCTTCCACCTGCATCATGTCTATCTCATGTTGGAAAGCTATTGGCTCTTCGCCTCTCAACCAGTATCCTAACACCTTAGAAGCCTTCGAGGGCAGAGGATGTCGTCCATACGATATTCTCACGAACTTGCCCATAACGTTTGAAGGAAGAACCGTTAACTTAGAAGTAGAAGTCGTTGATGTCAATTTGAATTATAACCTTCTACTTGGTCAAAGTTGGACCCATTCTATGTTTTTCATGGTTTCTACATTGTTCTGTGTGCTCCGTTTTTCATATGAGAGGAAAATAGTCACCGTTGACCAGTTAGCCTTTTTCTCTTCTAGCTCTTCGAATGGAAATGTGCCATATGTGGGAAATATTGACATGTTTTATGAGAGTGTTAGGGTGGGTATTTTTAAAGACTCTGTTCTTATGGGAACTTTTTCCCTCCCACCTCCAAACGTCACTTTTGTCAACATTATCTCCACTTTGCACAATCCTTGGATTGTTCCTCATCCTGATCAAGTTGATTCTTTTGGTGATGTCATGCTGCTTAGCCCAACAGAACAAGCCTTGGTTTCAACGGTCACTTATGAAAGTCATACTAATCTTAATATTCATCTGGATGCATATTCACAATCCCCTTGTCTGTAGGTTTTAACCCTGTACAGAAATTACCTGCATACGAAGTCTAAAACAAAGAAAATAAACAATGTGAGAGCATAACACATAAAACACATATGCATAGATATTTTCCCCTGGACCCCAAAACCGGGACTACCAGCTTGATTTTTCATTATATTCCTTTCAATGTTACAATACATATTTATACATGCCAAAGCATACAATACCATGGACTGAAAACCATCGCATCCAAAACCATGGATCGAAAACCATAGGTAGGTTCGCCCAGCCTAATATAGGGTCCAAAAAAAATTTTCTCGGGGCGCTGCCCTGGACCCTATAGAGGGGGGCTACCCACCCCCCTCAAACCCCCCGGACAGGGGGGGCTCCCGCTCCCCATGTGGCCCCCCCGCTGCGCAATCGGTGCAACAAAGGGGGGGCTCCGCCCCCCCCTCTAACCCCTCGGTTCACTACATAGGTTAGTCGTGGAAAGAATATAACACAACCCAACAATATCCCACTTGTTGTTTTCTTTCCATAGGGGGCCACA
>APFE030581621.1:7216-23508 GCA_000404065.3 Pinus taeda
CCAGCCTCGAAAATCCCGACGGCCTCCCATGGCAGATGAGAAGAAAGACGAGGGGGCAGGAGATCCTATCAAAATCTTTCTCGAAGAAGCCCTCGAGCGGCAAAGGAACGCTATGATGGATAGCTTTGCGCAGATCCTTCAGCGGCTACCTAGAGGTGACGCATTGGCTTCCAGAAGCTACTCTGGAAATGCCACGCCCTTTAAGGTACAAGTGAATTTTGAAATCCCCATATTCGAGGGTCAGATAGACGCAGATGCGGTAGATAAATGGTTAAATCTACTAGAAGGTTATTTTTCTGTTCATGAATTTTCAAGTCGGGAAAAGATTGTTTTTGCTCTTCTCAAATCAGCCCCCCACGTCAAGGACTGGTGGGAAACCTACTGTGAGCAGAAAGATGAAAGTACAGGCTCTCTATTTTCAGCTGCACGCACTTGGGATTCATTCCGAGATGCTATCAAGGAGCAGTACTACCCTATCAAAAGCTATGAGGAAAAATACATCAGATGGACCACGTTGCGACAGGGACGGGACCAAGATGTGTCTAAGTTCACAATCATTTTTCACACCCTTCGCACACAGTTGGGTATCAAAGATTTTGAGCTGCATCCGGTACTTAAATACCGCGGCTGCCTGCACAAATACATCCAGGAAGAGATGGAGTTCTTGAACATCTCCTCACTCGGTACAGCATACCAATATGCTGTCAAAATCGAGAAAAAGTTCAAACAGAAGAAGCTAGACTTTGGACCTGCAAATCCGAAGCCCAAAGGACAAAGCCAAGGCGGGGTGACCCAAGACAACCCGTCGAAGCCACAAGAAAAGAACAACACCACAAAGCCGAAGAAGGACACGCAAAAGTGGTGTGAGTTCCGCAAGAGTCCCACTCATAACACAAGTGAGTGTTGGACCAAGCTGTCATTGGTTGCCGAGTTGAAGGCTTCCGAATCAGATACATGTTCCGACCCTGAACCAGAACCTGACAAGGGGAATGGCAAAGGGAAGCAGATCATTGATGCGGATCCCAGTGCCACTGTTGCCACTGCCAAAATCCAGAAGAATGAGCCCGAAGAGCCAGAGGAGGAGGAACGTCTTTTCCACTCAGAGATGTGGGTGAAGGGTTCGCCGCTACAATTCATTGTCGACAGTGGCAGCCAAAAGAACCTGATTTCAGCAGAGGTCGTGAAGCGGTTGGGCCTACCGACTACACCACACCACAGCCATACAGTATCGGGTGGCTTCATGAAGAACGAGATCTCAAAGTTCGCCAGCAGTGCCACCTTCCCTACAGCATCAAGCCATTCACAGACGAGGTATTGTGTGATGTTACACCTCTAGATGTTTGTGATGTATTATTAGGCCAATGATACTTGTGGAGGCGACATGCTGTGTATGAGTCAAGGCCTCGTGCTGTCATTATCTCTTTGAATAATTCATTATACAGGATACCAGAGGTAGCCCCACCTACCACCACATCTTTGATCACTGCTAAGAAAGGTAGCAGGCTCATCTCACAAACCAGGAAATTCATCTATATGGTTCACTCCCAAAGTAAGGAGAAGATCGTTGCTACATCCATGACCCCCGAAAAGGGTTCCTCCATGCAGCGGCAGCAGCAGCAAACGAATACAGTCATGACAAAACATAGGAACAACTTCTCCTCACCCACAGGGGTACCACATAAGTTTCAGGTGGGCGACAAAGTTTGGTTACATCTACAGAAAGAACGCCTTACAAGAGCCCATCAGAAGCTCAGACCACTCCAACATGGTCCTTACAATAGTACCAAGCTTGTGGGGAAAAATTCTTTGGAGCACAACATTCCTCCATTCTTTCAGCTGCACCAAGTGTTCAATGTGGACCGTCATTTACCATGCTTCCCACCATTACTAGACACATCAGACAGTGCAGAACAAGTTCAGCAGATGGAGGAACTCAACGCAATGGGGATCATTGCTTCCTAAGGGGGGAGGAATGATCCAGGTGGATGTTGGTGGCCACCCACCTATCCCATTTGGACACCCGCAACTATCTCTTTCAGTTTTTCAGTTTCCTTAATTGTAGCACAACTTACTATTTTTAGCAGTTTTTCGGGTCCTGAACTTCCGGGGGCAACATGGGTCCTTGGAATGGACCCATGTTTCCCGTTCCAACAATGATAGTGCTCGAATAGATCTTTCTAACGAGCTATCATACGCATCAAACGGAGATCGTATGCCAAAGTTACGACCCCGAGAAATTGATGTACCAATTTACCCAAAACGGGGCCCACAATTTGGTGTTTCATCTTCTAGGGGTAGGTTTTGGAATGTGAAGGGTTTTCTATTGTTTCTCAACAATAAATAGGCCTTCGAGCCTCATTGTAACACAGTTCGGAACGGTTCATAGGCATGTAGCCGCACATCTCTTCTCAGAGATAAGCTACCATCGCCCTAGCTGGTTTATTTCCAATTTTAGTTGTAAGCATATTTCGGTATTTTCCATTAATGAAATGAAATATTATTTCCGCTGCATCTTTGTGTATATGGTTATCTCTGTATTTTATTGTGTTCCTGTTTAAATCTGGATCATCGAAGAATGTTGAAGATCACTTCGTTGGATTAAAGGAAATGAATACTCCCTCTATGATAATAATGGGATTAAATTATACAAGAATATGAATCAACAATATTGTCTACTACTTATTCCATAAGGTCAAATTTCAAGGGTTTTTACCTACACTTACAAGATCACTTAATGATGATAATGCATGGATCATTGATAGTAGAGCATAAAGGCATATGATATAGTAAAGTAAACAACTACAAACTCTATCAAAGGAACCATATTCCCATGTAGTGGAATTTGGAGACAACAAAATGTATGTTGTTATAGGTTTGGGATAAACATCTTTAAAGATGGAGAATGGAGAAAAACTACATATCAACAACATAGTATATGTTCAATGTTTGAAAAATAATTTTCTTCCAATTTCTTGCTTATAAGATAAAGCGGATAGAGTTTCTTTTGTTCGTCGAAAGGTCTTGGTTTTGGGAAAAGATTTATGTATCGATAAATCTAGGTATATTGGAGCTCATGAAGGATGTTTGCATAGATTCACTACACCACTTCTTGAAGCCCTTGTTCATATGTAAATATCTCCTATTGAGCTATGGCATAAAAGATATGGTCATATTCACTAAAAAGTCATTCCCACTCTTAAAAATCTAGTTCATGTCATCTATGATATCAAATAAGTACATGAAGGAGTTTTTAAGGGATGCACTTTGGAAAATCATGCAAGAAAACCATTTTTAAAATAGTGAAACAAGGTCTAAGGAAACCGGATGAAGTATTTGAGAAATTCAAGGAGTTTATATAAGGAGTGGAAACTCTAACTAAGATAAAGATAAAACAAATTAGATCTGACAATGGTGGGAAATACACTTCTAAAGAACTGATTTCATATTGTAAAGAAGTGGGAATTAAGGCAGAGCTTATTGTTCCCTATTATCTCGAACAAAATGGAGTGACCAAAAGAAAGAATAGTAAAATTGAAGAGCATGTACGAACAATGCTACTTGATCAAGACATGCCAAAGTTTCTATGGGGAGAAGCAACAATGGCAACTGTATATATTCAAAATAGATTTCCTCATATATTTCTCAATAATATGACACCCAAGTAAGCATTCATTATAATCTTCAAGCGTCCAAGGGATCATCATTGGCTACAATATCTCCTCAAATCCATATAGAATATACATCAAGGAAGGGAGACACATTGACATAGGAAGGGACGCTATATTTGATGAAACTAAAGCCTAAAAAAGATCGGAGGATACTCATATTGATTCGGATGTAGAAGATCTACCCATATAGTGAGAACAAGAAGTACAACCCAGAGGAAGAAGAATTACCAAGTGAGCCTATTCATCCTGTGGTCATACCAAGCACAAGGAAAAGGCCAAATTGGTTAAAAGCCACTCTTGAAGATGTTGAAGGGCATGGACCTACGAAATGAATCTTTAGGGAAAGAAAAAGGCTAAAGAGATATTGTAGATATGTTACATATATGACAACACTAATTGAAGTAAAGCCATCTACATTTAAAGAATATGCACATCAATAAGTATGGAAGAAAGATATGCATGGATAATATTAATCCATCATGAAGAATGGGGATTGGGAAGTTATTCCTAGACCTAGTGACAAATTGGTTGTCACCTTAAAATGGATATACAAATATCAAACACATAGTTCATGGAAGCATAGATAAATACAAGGGTAGATTTGTTGCAAGGGGTGTCTCTCAAAAGGAAGGCATATATTATGAGGAAACATTTGCACCCACTACATGGTATACTACCATTAGATATTTTGTTTCATTGGTTGCTACAATGGGATGGAACATCCATGAAATGGATGTGAAGACACCATTTCTAAATGGGACCATCAATGAGGAAGTATACATTGAGAAACATGAAGGCTTTGAGGTAAATAATAGGGATACCCATGTTTGTAGGCTCAAGAAGCCCCTGTATGGTTTGAAGCAAGCTCAGAGTGCATGGTATGCAAGAATGCATGGAAACCTTCTAAGAATTGGGTTTGTGAATATTTTATTGACACTAATCTCTACATCAAGGTTTTTTATAATGAGCCAACCATTATTCTATTATATGTGGATGATGTATTCATCACATGTGCGTTCACAAGAATACAAGAATGTAATAAAATGCTGGAATTTGAATTTTAGATGAAGGATATAGGACTGATGCACTATTATCTAGGTCTACAAGTATGGAAACGTTCTTGGGAGATTTATTTGGGGCAAGGAAATTACATCATCAAGTTGTTGCAGAAATGTGGGATGATGGATTCCAAGCCCATGATTACTCCTATGATGACCAATCTCAAGAAGCCAAGGAGCTCTGACTCAAGTATCATGGATCCTACCGCCTATTATCAGTTGGTAAGCCCTCTAATGTATTTGGTAAATGGTAGGCTAGATATATGACGCTGTGAACATCCTCAGTTAATTTCAGTTAGAGCATTGCCTTCACCACTAGATAATCACCAAGCATATAATAAGATATCTTTGTTGTACGATACATCACTACCTAAATTAAAATATAAAGGAATTCAATTTGATTGGCTTCATTGATTGCGATTGGGGTGGCAGTGAGACCGATGGAAGAAGAACTAGTGGAGGATTCTTTAGTTAGGGATCTGCCATGATCTCATGGATGAGTAGAAAGAAAGATCACGTTATTTTAAATAGTTTTGAATCAGAGTAAGCACCTTCATTTGAATTAGGAAGGTAGGTTGTATGGTTGAGGAAGCTTCTGAAATATTTGTTTGGGAAGCCTCTAGATCCTACAATGACTAATTATGATAATGAAACTTATATCATAATTCCTAGAGATCTTGTGTTTCATTCTATGACGAAGCATATCAATAATAAGTTCCACTATATTAGGAACTTGGCACAAGATGGGATAATGAAGCTATAGTATGTCCAAAAAGACAGCGAGGTAGCTAATATACTAATAAAGTCTCTTCCTAATAAGAGATTTGAATATCTTATAAGCATGCTTGGTTTATTTGAGATTATTGATTTTTTTTGACAATGATAAAAGTTAGGAAGAAATCTGTTGAGGCCTTGTCTATCAAACACATTTCTTGGAAGGACATCTAGCTGAAATTATGTGTTCATATCTAGTTCTCAAAGTAGTGAGGGTGGAATTGATCATGGAGCATTGACCTCAGACAAACACCTACATCCCTACGTTGATGGTTAGAAAATCAACTTGATGGTACCTAGAGAGGTTGAATGATTTAGTCCATATTACTCCCACTTAGATAGATTTCCCTAGTTAGGAATCTAGTCTGTGGCATTGCAATACCTAAACCCTTGAGAGACATTTGATAGATTGCCCTAGTTAGGAATCTAGTTCATGGCATTGTGACTCATAAACCCTTCACAGTTCATATATTTTGAGATATTTTGTATGATATATTTTGATCATCTTAATGCTCACTATCACACCCCCTACCTATCCAATGAAATGTCCTTAACCAAAATTGAGTAAGTAAGAGGGTATGATTAATAAATAAAATATTAGCTCACTTGAAAGCATATAAAACAAGGAAATACAAGATAATTTGCACACTAGATACTTAGTTAGGTTTGTTGGCCCAACCTAACTCTTAGTTAAGGTTTTTGGCCCAACTTAACTTTTAGTTAAGTTTGTTGGCCCAACTTAACTCTTAAAATGACCATAAATTCCATGGGGTGAGATATGCATTAAAAACAATGGTTATTCCTTATTCTTACTACCACACGACAAAATAATGTGAGCACGGTGTACAATTCTTCGTGGGCTAGCAGATATTTTAGAAGTGAATCACACATGGTCGGTGGTAGAGAAAAGAAAGAAACAAAGAAAATTATTTTAACTTCCACAAAGCTAGAGATAGCATATGGGATAGGTTTCTTCTTCATCTCGTTAATGTATTTGACCCTTTTCTATGAAGCGTCATAATAAATTCTCCCATCATCTCAACCAACCCATCACTAAATAGATTATCCGAGGAGCTATATCCCATAACATATGCATAACTTTCCCTATTGTCTTTGAAGGCCTCACATTCGAAAATGAAATCCTTTACCACTTCCAATTTTCCAAAAGAACAAAAAATACATACTCTTTCCTTCCACACTTATTTTGGCCTTGATCAGGGCCCTGTTTAATAACATAGTCGATGAGAATTAGTCCTTAACTAAGAAATAAGAATTTTGGCTCTCCAAAAAATATTGGCCTCTATGTAGACTTTTTGTTGATAATTATGAGCTGGGTTGAACACTTCAATATATTAAGGTTTTCTTTCTCCCTAGCTCCTTCTTCGATGTGTTCTTGTTGAATTTATCCATAACAAAAAAAAAATCTCATTACTATTTATGGAAGATGTTTTCAAACAAATACCCCATTTACTGAACCATTTGTTATTTTGTTGCATCCATGTCTTTTTTTCTTTTGCATAATATGTCATTAAAGACAACATAGTGACCTTTCATCTTCCTCTGGCTCAATATTTTTTAAATACCTTATGAATTGCACCATAGCAATTTCTTCAATATGAAAATGGGTGTTGAGTTAACGTAACCAAAAATCCGCCTTTGCAAATGTTAATACATTGTCTGAGATTCACATATTTGTGACATGAATTCAGGCTCTAAAGTATTTCACATTGCAGGTTTATTTATGATTATGTGCCATGAACACTGTATACATAGGTATTATAAGATTAGAAAAATATTTTCTTACTAATTGCAAATTATACAGGTGTAAATTAGTACAAAAGGGTTTTGTTAGTAATTGCAAGCAAAATTAATGAGAAACTCTAAAGGTCTCAACATAGGGGTAAAAATATGTACTTATTGTGTGCTTGAGATGAATTTTCGTGTGTGTTACGTTGTCTGTGTAACTCAATAAGAGTGTTGCAATGTAGAGGCAAGTTTTGACCTTGATTATTGGCAAAAAAGATACATGGCTTTGAAAAATAACTTCCAAGAATTTAATAGTAGCTCCTATGTTCCCATTCTCCTACCCTTTCTCCACCAAATCCCATAAACCTTTAGATAGTACCCCCATGATTCGTATGAGCCTTGTTTTCACTCTCTTTTAGCTAGTTGCAACTGAAATTTTTCCTGCAATGTGATAATTAGAGAAGATATTTTTGTGTCTCATTGCATTTAAGAATTGATCTTAAAACCCAACGAAAATACAAGAACGAATGAAACATCTACATTGTTCAGCATTAGGAGTGTGAAAACAAATGTTGTGACTCAGTGGGAGTGGGATTTATAGCGAAATGAATTGCTCAAGGTTTTATTTCAATGGGATATTTAAAACCCATATAAATGTAGTTGATAACTTGAAACCTGGACCTATGAACGAGTTCTTTTTGTAATTTTATTTGACTTCAGAGGGAGAAAAGTTGAAGAGAGACTTCACGAGAGGAATGGAGATCCAAAAATAGTTTTGGAAGATTTTAGAGCACATGGATAAGTGGAGAAGGGGCATGCTAGAGGATTGTAGAAGGAGGTTTGTGAAGGTGAGAAATAGTGAAAATACTAGGAAGACTAAGGGAGAAAAATGGTAGAAAAGCTCAAGGAGAGAGGGTATTGGCCTAAGTAACTGGAGGTGTAGGGAAATAGTAGAAAAGGAAGGAGGTGATGACCAGAAGGAGGCAGTGGGAAAGAAGGGATAAATAGGGATAGCACGAGAAAAGAGTAAAAATGATAGTCTGCGTAATGGAAGAAGAAAAAAAGGGAAGCATTCTAGCAGTTGAGGGTGAGATTGAAACATCGGCCACACAATAAAGGAAGCCTAGACTTGCTAAGACAGTGGTAGAAGGGAGCCTGCAATGTGATAGGTTGCTATCAAAAGCCTCAGGGAATGTTATGGTCGTATACCCTTACTATCATTTTATTTGCAAACACATTGAAAATATTATCAAGTTTTTCATTTATTAATAGCTTGCTAGTTATAACCATTGTTTAGGGCCTAATGTGTCTGGAAATCATAATCCTTCTAAATTATGACTCAATATTCATAATCATTATGCTTTTGAGTGTTGAGTGGAAACTATTTGACAAATTTCCTAAAATAAATGACTTACATTTGCATAACAATATTCATGTTTCTAAAACACATTTTCCCTTTGACCGTCACTCTCACAAATTTTAGAAAGGTCCCCACTCAATGAGACACATGTTAGTTATTCCATCTTAGGCAGTTCTCTTATGTTTTGTCATATTCTTTGGTTACACCAACATATTCACATTTGGTTCAGTTAAGAAAAATGTATGCCGACAACTCCCGTGGATAGCTGCAGTTTGTATCCCCATGGAAAGATCCTCTAAATATCCATAGAAAAATTATATACATTGTGCATGAACATGAACCCTAATTTGTATTTCTTGATTTACACACTCACAACAAGAGGCAATTGTATGTTAGGTTGAGACAATTAAATATAGTTTTAGTTCAACAAGATCCACAAAGTAAAGGGAATACATTGGCTTGAAGCTTAGGATTTTGAATTGGTGTTTCTGTGTGTAATTATTTTGAGAAAAATTTGCGTTGCAAAGAGGTTTCTCTTAGTTAATTATCTTAAAGAGTGAGACATTTTATTTTGATATTGATTTTAATATAATTATATTTGATCTGCTCTTTGATTTTGTGCTAGTTGAACATTTTTTTCAGCACCAAGCTTGTGACCAGATTTAGGGAATGGGAAGTATCATGCTCTCATAGCCTTCCTGAATAAACCCTGTAGATTCTTTGGTTTAAATTAATTTTAGTGGTCACATTAGTTGGCAAAGGTTTTTTATAAGAGGTTGCCTAACCCCATATAATTCCAACTCGGTACACAGCATGGTGATGTGTCTCTGGAAACCTTGGGCATAATTAGCATGGAGAAAACACCTATGGAATCCCTATTGTCTAAAGGGTGTAGATTTCGATATTGGAGTCCCCTTTCATGAAAGGGTGGATAAATTTCTCCCTAGAATCTCTTACTGTGGAGATACATATCTCTAGAGTACCACATGGGTTGTACGGTGGAGGAATCTTTCCTTTGGAACCCCTAAACCACTGACTAAATACCTTATGCCATGAGGGTGGATGTCAGATTAGACCTTTGGAATCCCTAGAGGTCTAGGAAATGTAACAAATTACGCAAGCTAGGGGGGTGACAGTAACACAATTTCTAGCATGTCAATGGTTTGGAGAAGAATTTTTGATTTTTTCCCAATACCCATCAATGAGTTACATAGTGCTTGTTGCCTTATTAATTGTGATGCCCAAAGTATGCCTGGATTGATCACAACATACATATCTATTTGTGATTCTAATATTGTTGTACTGAGTGCGGAACTTCTATTGGTCCTATTTTTTGGAAGTAGCTTTCTTGTACCAAGTGTCTTCATAACCAAGATGATGAAATATACTATGAATATATATAAAGTTTTGTGTATATCCAAAACATTCCTCTTCATTGAATGATAATTACTCCAACTCCTGTCTTAGGGGATGGGAACTAGCTAAGTATGTGATAAATTTTATAGAAAAATCCTTGCAAGACCTCACAAAGTACATGATAAATTTTCCACCAACCTATTTCATATTTGCAATGATGCCCATCGCACAAAGTCTCAATTGTGCCAAATTCACATTATCCATGTGAAAGGAAAAGAAGGGAAAATTGACTACATAAAATGTGTTCTTATTCTTAATCTAAACCATACATATTCGTCATTGTTGCCATGAAGTTCACAACCCAAAAGATTTCCAAAAATAGTAAATTGTGATACAATTAACGATGTTGAAAAACTAAAATAAATAATGGTGGGGGTCAAAGTGGAATAAGCAGGTGTCCACCAATATCCACCTGTCTTAGTCCTACCCCCTTAGGAAGCAATGTTCCCCATTACGTTGACTTCCTCCATGATATGGGGAAACTTTTGTTGAACTCGATCCTTGGTAAGACACTTACCTTGGTTTAGGAGTTCACTAGCATTGACAACCTGGTATAGTTGGACCTTTTGCTGGTGAGTATTATTGATATGTGTGTCCATTATATGATAATTTGTGGCATGTTCCATTGATTCTGGGTTTAACTTTGTTGGTGTGAGGTTTTTTACAATTTTTGATGTGTCTAGTAATGGTGGAAAGTGTTGTCAAAGGCAATCCACATTAAACACTAGTTGTAGGCGAGGAAAAAGTGGAACATTAAGCTCAAAATCATTGTTCCCTATAGCCTTATTTATGGTGTAATGCCCATATCGAAGTGGGCAAATCTTACAGTGGGGCTCAGCTAAGCGTTACATTCACAAATGTAACCAAAATTTGTCACCTAGCTAGAACTTGTGTGGCACTTGAGGGTGATCATGACGTTGCTTGTACTTAGCATTGGTTTTGTCCAATATTTGATGGACCTATTGGTGGATGTATTTAATGCACTCAATGAATTTGTTAGCTTTGTTAACTTCAGATTAGACATGAGATGAATCTATGAGAGTTACTGCAAATGGTATGGCCACATCAATGGGGCATAGTGGCCAGAATCCCAATCCCACCTAAAAAAGGGTTGTGGCTAGTTGAGAAATGGAGAGCTATATTTTAGTTGTTCTTGAAATATGGGAGACTTTCATCCCATGTGTGTCGATGCTTTGAGTTGTACATGCGTAAAATGTGTATGATCATCCTATTCACAACCTTTGTTTGGGGGTGGAAAGTCATGGACTTAGTGAGCTTGGTGTCGAGCATTGACTACAAACTTGACCAAAATTTACTTATGAAGCTATTTTCCTGCTCTGATAAAATGGAATGTGGGATTCAAAAGTTTACCCACACCCATTCAAATAATATCTTAGTAGTGGCTTCTCCTGTGATACTCTTCTTGTAGGTCACTAGAATGACCATTTTAGAGAATCTATCAATAACCATGAAAACATTGTTTTTGTTATGCTTAGTAGAAGGAAGACCTAAAATTTAATCCATGGAGATGGATTCCCAAGGTAAAGTAGGAGTAGGAATAGGAGTGTATAGGCCTTCCTTCTTGATGGTCGGTTTGGCACTTGTGCAGATAGTACAAGATCTTATCTACTTCGCAACAACATGTCAAAGGTTTGGCTAATAAAAATACTTCTATAAAACTGCCACTATTTTCTCTACCCCAAGATGTCGAGTGACCCAAGTAGTGCACCTCAAAAATCATATTGGTACATTCACTTAAGGAACACAGAGGTGTCCTAGGTGGCATAAAAATGCATCTTGGAGGTGAACTTTTGGAACTTGTTTGCCTTCGAGTAGTTTCTAGTATGTGTTTCCAAATTCTGGATCACTCTTGTAAAGATGAGGGCACCCCAGAGCCTTGTTCCCATAAGATTCAAGCACAGTGGCCAGTGCCATGACCAACAGTTGGATAAGGTAGTTTTCAACATTTTTGTCTTTTCCCTTCTTGTAATTAATGTTCAAATGGAACTGTTGTAGGTATGTAGACCATTTCTGATGGCAATCATTCTATAACTTCCATTCTATCTATATGAATTATATGGATGAGTGATCTATTTGGATGATCGTTTCCTTCTGCAAAATGTAATGCTTCCATTGTCGGCATGTCTACACAAGGAAGGCATCTCTTTCTCATAGGTGCGATACTTTCAAACAGTGTCTGAAAGTGTCTCATTGTCATATGCCACTAGATTCCCCAATTGAGTAATAACTACACCAATAACATAGTCGGAGGCATGTGTCTCTATTTGAAATGGTTGTTGCAAGGCTAGTATGGGAGAACTCGAGCAAAGCAGAGGTGATGCTTCAACTCAGAAAAATTCCTTCTCTTGGGGTTCACAACAAAAGACCTTTTATTTTGCTCCTCCCTTGGTGACTTGACTCAATGACCAAGTGATATAAGAGAACCCCAACACAAACTTGTGGTAGAAGTTGGTAAGAACTAGAAAGCTATGTAACTCTCTTAGAGTGGTTGTGGTTGGCCAATCCCAAATGACTTGTATCTCATGCACACCTAACTCATCAATGATGTACCCGAGATATTGAACCTGAATCATACCAAAAGTAATTTCTCCAATTTACACATAAATTATGTTGTCGGTGGGTTTGGAGGACGTGTCCAATATGGTGGAGGTGTTCTTCCATACAATAGTTGAAGGTCATAATTTCATCCAAATACACCAACAAAAATGAGTTGGTGAAAGGTTGGAAGATGTCTTCCATGAGCCTCATAAAGGTCGTGGGGGCATTTGTTAACCTCAAATGCATGATGAGCCATTCAAAAAGGCCCTCCTTGGATTTCAAGGAAGTCTTCCACGCATTGGAAGGTTAGATATGTACTTGGTGATAAATGGACTGCAAGTCAATCTTGTTGAAATATTTTTTCCCCTTAAGCTGGTCCAAAAGGTCATCAATGTGTGGGATGGGATATCTGTTCTAGATAGTGATCTTGTTTAACACCCAATAGTCAATACAGAGTTTCCAGGTCCCATCCTTCTTCTGTACTTGGGCTAATGTGCTCTTTATACAAAAGATATTGAAATTTCCTCTTGATTTCATCATTCTCTAGAACTGAGTATTGACAGATCAGTGCATTGGGTAGGGGCGTTGGAAGAGAAAAGTTTGAAAGAATTTGAATGATGCTTGGACTCACCAAGATCCCTTCATATTAAGGGGGGGAATGTTGGCACCTAATCTTTGGGATTAGGGAAATTATGTAAATATTGTAAATAAAAAAATAAGGAAGGTGAAGAGACACTAGAATATAATATTCCAAGAGTCTCCCTTCAATGTGTTTATAAATGACCTCTTAATGCAAACAAGCAATTCATTTGGAATTACCATCACAGACTCACAAAAAAGGATTTATTTTTTTACATTAACTCTTATGTGATGTCTATATATCACTTTTATTTATAATAATTTCATTTAATGAACTTATGACATAGTACATGCATTGATGGAATATCAAAGAATACTTCTAATTTTACTAGACGATAAATAACTCTCAAAATAGATTTCTTAATTCTCAGTAAATCCTTTTATTAATAAATGGCATTATAATAAAGACTCTATATTTCTTATTTTTATCAAAACCCTATTTTATAGTTTCGAATATAAAGGCTCTCATATATATATTATATTAACATTTTTTTTATAATTTAAAATATATTTTTATAAATAAACATACTAAAATATTCCCTCAATTTTGGGTGTGAGTTCGACAACACAAGCATTCAATAACTTCAATTAATCTATAAACCTAAGTTTGGATTTAAACGACACATCTGCTCACATTCCACCATTTCTCAAGTATGGAGCATGGTGGTGGTGGTGGTGGTTGTTGTATAACCACCCTCATTTCTTATTAAAATATCATGGGATTTCAATATGGCTCTCAAATCCTTGAGTTGGGTGAATGTGGTTACTCTACTTAGCTTCACATATTTTCATATGTCTTCTATACAACATGGGCGAGCTCGCACCCTTCGTGGCATGTGTATGGAGGTGAACATTTTGATTGCAATATTCCACACTGCTTCAAAGTAGTGGTGGAAGATATTGAAGCACGTGAGCTAACCATCTAGGGTGACCATATTTGGGTCATGCATGACCTCATGGGGATCCATTACTAAGAAAAAGAAGATATGAATGTGTTGTTGAAAGGAATTTTGTTGGCCTTGGAATTCCATTTACATCATGCAAAGTAAGCTTACCATCATTTTGCTAAACTAGTGGGTATGGAGCTTCAAGGTTTAGAGACTCCCTCAATCCTTGCATTCTCCATTGCACACAAATGCTCCGCATGGAAAATTTTAAGGATGGAAAATTTTCTTGAAGTTTAAAAACATTCACCAATCTCAGTAATCCCTATGTTTAAAAACATTGGCCAATTAGAAAATTTGGCATGCAAGCTTCGTTTGACGTGTACAATACCTCATTAAAAATATATATCTAATGACTACAACTTATGACTAAAAACATAATCTCAAGCCTCATGTTTTGCTATTTTCCAAGAAAAAGGTCATTTACAGCATCAAAATGGGTCTGGAAGTTCACAACCCAAAAAACTGCGAAAATTAGTAAATTGTGACACAATTAACAAAGCTAGAAAACTTACCTGATCGGGTTGCGTGACGTGGAGAAGGAAGGAATGATCTATCGGCGGCGGACGAAGCAGGAAAGTGCAGGCAGATATCAAGGGATTATTGCCACAGGTGAATGGTGCGGCGGGTTGGTAAGTGGAGCATCACGGCAGGTCGGTGGACGGGACAGGAGGGCAAAGACGAGGTGGAGAAATGATGGCGCAGGGATCCGGAATAGAACACAGCGCCAAAACATAAAGAGGAAAGGCATGCAGAGGAGAATTTTAACGAAGCAAGGGTGGCGAGCTAGCCCGAGAGATAAGGACCCCAGTGGAAACTGTCTTGGTTACACAAAGAGGAGCCACAACACCAAGGAGATGAGCAGGCCTGTAAACCGAGCGGGAGGTGAGCGGAATCGGAGACAAAAGGATAATATGGAAGCTGAAGGAAGCCGGAAAGCTCAGCGCTGGATGCAGAGCAGTGGAATGGAGGATGACCAGAGGAGGAAAGACAAGGACAGAAAGGGTAAGCGGAAGATGGAGGACTGTACACCACAGGGCATCCCTGTGTATGAAGTCTCAGAAGGGGACAGTGAGGAGATGCTGGAGGGTCGGGAGGATTATGACCAGGAGATAAGGCGAAAGGGCCGAAACAAATCCGCGACTGGGAGTGGCGAAGATGATAGAGGGAGTCCGCCAAACATTGCAGGAAGGGGTAGGGGAAGAAACAGGAGAGGGAGAGGCCGTAGGGGTAGAGGAGGCTGGAGAGGGCGAGATGTGGTGGCAGGTCGCAGCCAACGAGGACGACAGTGTAGCCCCAGCAAGGAGGAGGAAACCGAGACAGGGACGCGAGAAGGGACCCGACAGACCAAGAAGACCATAGGAAACAGAGTATGGATAGCATAGAAGGAGTACAGGGAGAAATCAAATCCAAAAATAAAAAGAATTATTGAGAATTGGGAGGAAGAAGCCATCCAGGCCCAGTCAGAGGATGAGATGGAAGATTGGATTGACGTTCTGCCTGACCGTGGGCACACCAGAGGAAGAATGACGCTTTATAATCAGTCCCTGCATTTGTACCGAGATATGAAAAGGCTCATGGCTAAAGCCATGGAACATATAGCAATGGAGATGGCAGAACTGTCTCAGGGTATCCCGAATTTAAAGAAAGAATTGAAGAACATAGTAATCACTTTGCTGATGCAAGATAAACGGCTGGAGGACCTGCAGTAGCAACTTGAGGCAAGCGGGGTGCTGGTCAAGAAAGAGAAAAAATAGCAAGAGAATCCATAGGACTAGCAATTCTAGGCATGTCCATGATGAATTTAGGAATTGTCATTTTCTGTTTCTGTTTTAGCCATGCTTGAGTCTTCTGTTTAGATATATATTGAGTTGTATGTAGGTAGTAATAGGAGGTGTTACACTGAAATTTGTCACCATGACTATCTTCAGTTAATATGGCTCCATCAATATTCATATTATCCTCCTTGTCAAGCCTCATACCTCTGCTCTTCATGTCAAACTTCAAAAAGAGAGAAAGTCACTTAAAAACATGTTTATCTCTGGGTACGCAGGTTCTCTCTACCTTGCCTGCGTGTACGCACTCCAAACACACTGTACCTGCGTACTTGTACGCTCTGTAAGCCCAA
>APFE030581633.1:0-34833 GCA_000404065.3 Pinus taeda
AGAGGTGTAAAATCCATATAAAAATAGTCTTAATCCGATAAGCAGAACTTATATTTTGAATTTATTATTCTTAATAAATTATATGTGCAAGGTCAGCCAGTTTTGTCATGTAGGCTCACATGCCCAACAGATGTGTCACACACCCTCATTGATGTATATATATACAGGAAAAGTTGGAGAGATAAGAACACAATTCAACTCACATCTTCTCTCTCATCTTAGAGAATACGAGCTACTTGGAAGACAAATTCAGCCACACGTGGGAAGGACGAAGAGGACAAACTGTACGGATTTTCTGCAGCTAGGGTTTCTGCTGCTAGGGTTTTGCTGGAAGTTTGACCAGCGTTGACTTTGGTCAACCCGTGGTCCAAACAAGTTGAAAATTTGTGGGAAGTTCGATTTTTGAAGGCCGTACTACCTGGCACAAAAATCGAGGTCAAAGAGTTGACCTTTTTGCTGCTGCGTTGACTTTTAGCTCGCTGCCCCTGCGTTGACTTTTCAGGACAGCGTTGACTTTTGAGGAATTGACTTGGTTTGACTCATCTACTGGTTGGAGGGTTGTTGTGACACATCTGGGCTGGCTGACCAATAAAGTCTTTGCTGGTTGAAGCATCCTGTTGACCGCCGAAACGATCACACACATTTTTCATGTTTCTGATTTGTCTTCTGTAAGATCTGCTTATATGTTCTATCTGCATTTTGCTTAACTACTTGTATGATTGCTGTGTGAAAAGTAAAATTGCTCTTAGCATAGAACATCTACAAAACTTTACATAAACAAAACAAAGTGAAACTGTTATTAGGGCTAGAAACCAAGAGCAATGTAAATAGAGTGGGTGGCCATCTCATCACAATAAAGATAAACATCAGGAGGTGGCAGTTAGAAACCCCATGTCTAAGGAGGTTGTATGCATCACGGTTTGGGTCATATCCATTAAGTGTTGGTCGTCAACAAGTGGAGCAGGTTCCCATCCATCATTGTCTTCTTGGTTATGACACTTCTCTATGGAAAGGGGAACTTCAGTTGGGGAATTTTATCATTTTCAAATATAGGAAGGGTAGGCCAGCTATGGTGCTCATCGCGTTCACACACTATTCAACTTGCCATGTGGTGTGGTCTACTGCCAGATCCATAAGATTGGACTGAACAAGGCTAGGAATGAATCTTTGGGGGGTTTCACCTCATTGTTCATCGATCCTGTTAGCCACCAAAAGTGGGTGAACACTAGGAGAAACTTTTCTCTTATTCATCTCTTCTAGTCGGTAGCCAACAACCCCTGGATAGCCACCTTGTAATCGATGTGATGTGCCATTCATATCTTTGCCACCTGCATCAGTCATATGTTTCCTCGCCCATCTGTCAAGAGCACATATTGGATGGTGAGCTTATGAACGAAAGGTACTTTATTCAATTTGCAATTGAGTGCTTATTCTTGTTTGTATTTGGGCGTTTGGGCATGAATTATGAGGTAACTTGGAATAAAGAACGGTCTTGGCCATAGTCTCATTCCATCACCTAAAATGGGGGTTTAATTTTCAATCCTAGTCTAGTGGGACCTCCCCTAATGGCCCATGGCTTTAGGAAATGGCACTACTTGGGAAACCATGATTGAAATAGCATTCCACCATCTCTCCCTATTCCATACTTACCACTTTCCATCTTACATTATAAGCCCTTATTCCACCTCCCTTCTGTTGAGTTCTTTAGGGCAACCAACCTAGAAAAATAATTTCTTTCAACAGTTAACTACTTCCAATGATTAGTTAGCATTAATAACATTTAGTATCATTAAGGAGTTAAACAGAAGAAAATTTCAACCATAAAACATGAAAGAGCAGTAAAGATAACCATGAGACAATAAGACAAGGGCACAATTTTCTTAGGCTTGAGGCTAGGGGAAAACCTACAAGGGGAAAACCCAAAAAATTCTTTCCTTATGAGAGAGAAAGAGTTATGGATTCATCAATACATTAGAAATAACCATAGCAAAATAATAACCAAACCAGTAACCAAGAACAAGAGAGATCCCAAGCAAAGTATCAAACCTTCCTTTCTTTAGATTTTGACCTCCTCGTTTTGCTCCCAACTTCGCTAGATTAGAGTTCAACAGGAGATTGATTGATGTCCCAAATGAGGAGGATACCTCTCCTTTATATAGAATTCCAAGGGGGTTGAATGGGTCCCTCTTGGGGGCCCAACCGACCTAAAATAATAGGAGGTTGTCTCAAATATATTTTGGAGGCAAAAGATAAAAAATAAAATTTTCAATTTTCTTCATGATGAAAATACTGACCATGGTTACCATATTTTCCAACACTCCCTCTTAGTCGGGGAGGTACTTTTTATTCTCTCTCCCAAGATCAATCTTCCCAAACAATCATAAGTCTCACAACTCCCAGCCTAAGTATGAGATCATAAATACAAATCAAGATCGATCTCCCTGACCAATCCATATGTTTCACAACCACAACCTAAGGGAGATATCACAAGTCTCATAATAAGGAAAGATGCATAGCATCCAAATCATCTCAATGCATCTCCCCGACCACAAGGTCTCACAACACACAACCTTAAGGGGGGAATCACCATCTTAATGCATCTCCTCGACAACAAGGTCTCACAACACATAGCCTAAGGTAGGAACAAGTTTCCCGACCAATTCATTGGTCTCACAGCCATAGCCTAAGGAAGATTCATGATGCTATGTAATCAATGCTCCCTCTCCAAAGGGATCCCTAACCATTTTAATTTCTTCACATAAACATCAACAACCAACTCAACAACAAAAAAATAGCCATGTTGGATCTTAGTACTTTATCAAATATTCCAGTAAACAACAACATCTAGCTATTCATTCAACTTTAGTCTAGACTTCTCACAAAAGCAATCATTAGCAACATAGGACGAATCCAACAAACAAAAGTTGGCTTCTTATAGAAGCAAGTATCAACAATGGTTGAATTTAACAGACAACAAGATGCTTCTCACAAAAGTAGACAACTTGCGCATCGACAAACTGTTAGACACGTATACCATAATTGATTTCAGAACAAGATCCAATAGATCCGCAACCAATTTCACAAATCAACTACGTTTCCAGCTTTAGTGCAACAGGACCATCCATGTTATTCAAACCAACGGAGTTAGCAATTTCATGCATTAGGTGGTTCAACGAGCGAATTAGAGGGATTCATTAAATCACTTGCAAAATATCGCACCCTTTTCAAATTTTCTTTAGGCAAGTGTCCATGGACTCAATCAACTCCTGCTTAAATTGGACGAAGAGGACCTCAGTCCTTATGTGAAATACATCATCAATACATAGTTATAGAAAATCCACAAAATTATGATATGCTAATATGAGCAATCTAAAATAAATTTTCTTCTCACATAAACACATAATTTCTCTACTAGATGCAGCGGAATAGGAACAAAAATAAAATCACAGTCACACAATTCAACAACACAAATTTGTCTAGGGAACCTAACTTGGAAAACCCTGTGCTTGTTATTGAGAATTTTATTGATAGAAAAAACCGAGCAATTGATCTCTTACAAAATAATTGTTTCAATCCGAAAACAACTTAGTTTTCCTACCTTGAACTAGGCTTGAAACCCTTGCAAGACTGTTGATCTCTGCTGCCCTCTACCAATCTATGCACAATCTTTTCTTGCACACTCTTCCTCTCACAAGCTCCACACACAAACTTGTGCTTCCTATTGCTTTGTCTCACCAATTTGTGGTCGCCAAAACAATGATGAAACTTGTACCTTTGTTACTCCTTTTAAAGGCAATTCAAATGGTTAAAATTAGCGAGTTCTGTATAAGGGAAGTTAAACTGGTGGTTCACAAGTTAACAAAGGCTCATTGCTAGTGTTAACTCATCCTTACTAAATTTTAGGAGGCTAACTCAAACTCTTCATCCTGTTCTCGATACAGCTCACACTAGAAGAAAAATAACTTGACCTTCTATTTTAACACATTGGTTAACGGCGTCATAACTTGCCCTGGATTCCTATTTTTTAGGAGCTCGAGCATGCCAAAGAAGAAACTTGTTCTGGCTCCTATGAGTAAGGCACAAATCAAGGAATCCTTTTCTTGCTAATATTTTCAACACTCCGTCTTAGCGAGGAATATGTTCCTGGAAGAACTTCGTCCACTTGGATCTGTCTTCAACTCTACTAAGTTCTCCTCTGCTACAGCTGCTTCCTTTGAACTAGAAGACTTCCCTGCTTTCTTTTGTGGAACCTGCTTTGAAGAGCTGTTGTTTCCTACCATGCTCTGCGAGTCCACCACTTTAGTCATAAGTGCCATGTACCCTGTGTACCTCCCTCTGAACTAGAAGACTTCCTTGCTTTCTTTTGCGGAACTTGCTTTGAAGAGTTGTTCTTTCCTCCCATGATCTGCGAGTCCACCACTTTAGTCATAAGTGCCATGTACCTTGTGTACCTGTGTGTTTGCTTCTTGATGCTAGGAGACTCAACTCTCTTCTGATCTCCCTCAACCAAATCCTCTGCCCACTTGGCTCAAACTTTCCCACTTGGCTCGAACTTTCCCTATATTGAAAGCCTCTGACTAAGTGGCTACCTCCACTTGCTCAGGGCTAGGGTCCTCATCATCATCATTCTGCTGGTCAACCTAATTGCCAACTAGCTTAACCTGAAATTGAGACACTGGCTGAGGCTCCATCTTGAGAACTCTAGCCTGCTCTCGCTCAACCACCACATCTCTACTTTGAGAACTCCTTGCCTTGCTGCTCAAGGCTACACCTGTCTCTACTTGCAACTTATAAAGATTCTCCACCCTCACACCTATCTGCATTTTACGTGTAGAAACTAAGTGCTAGTGGTACACCTTACCTTTGCTGAAGATGACATCATATCGCTTGTCCTCAAGGTTAGCTACGGAAACAAGATTTTGCCTCAATCTTGGAACATAGAGAACATCTCTGAGATGAAGAGGATTACCTGACTCCCTCTGAAAGCTGATTGTACCAATTCGTCTAGTTGCATATAATTGCTTGTCCTTCTCCTTTAGGTAGCCAAAACTCTTCTTGTTCCCAGTCATGTAGAAGGATGCTCTTGAATCAATATACCATATACTGCTATCCACTGAGCTTTCCATGCAAGCAATCAATGAGAAACCTTTCTTGAACTGGGCAGAAAAGTCATCGACCTCCATTGATGCAACAACATGATCCTTCCTGTCCCCCTTCTTCTTACCAAGACACCTAGAAGCATAGTTTCCAAACTCATGGCAATGAAAGCACTTGATCTTGCTTAGATCCTTCTTCTTGCCCTTCTGACTAGATTCGGCCTCTCCTTGGCCCTCCTTGCCCTTGGCCTTGCTACTCTTGCTTGCTAGGGCACAGTTCTCCTCGTCCTCTGTCATAACTGGTCTCACTTCTATGGTTCCTCTTCGGATCTCTTCCTGTATATAGTCAGTCCAAAACCTTTCCCACTTTGGGAAGTTCTCTCTCCCACTAACAACATCCTGGAACCCTTTCCACGACTTGTGAAGTCCAAGTAGGGAAAAAATCACAAGTGTTGAGAAATGGCAACAAGAAATTCCAGTTTAATTTGTCCTTGAATTAAACTGAGAAGTAAAATCGAATTCTATTCTCGTAGCAACTTGTAAATAGTTAATTAAGTTTAATTAACTTAGGAATTTTGAGTTGGAAGTCTTTCTGTAGTCATGTATATGTTACCCCTAAGTTTTAGGGGTCCAGTATGAGTTTAAATTGAGTTGGAAGTTAGATCACTCAGTTTACCGAGTTAAGTTAAGTTAAATCAGTTCCAAACTGTTTGAGGAACTAATAGAGAGTTAACAATTAGTTGGTGCACTAGTGCATCCACAAATGTCACTCTAGTTAACTGAAGATTCCCTCATTAAAAACTCATGCATGTCGATTATGAGAAAGCCCCAGTTGAGACTAGAGTGCAAGGACAATGTACTATCAGTTGTATTATTTACTGGAGTGTACATATCATGCATGCATCAAAGATTGATCCTATGTTTGGATTGCGCAGTTTTGGAAGCATGAATTCCCTTTAAATACGAGCTATTCATCCTAGGAATTATGCAAGAGATTAGGGGCTTGGAGAGCTACAAAATTGGCTAAGTGTTGGCCAAGACCTTGCTTGTGAGCTGAGAGAGTTGAGCATACTTGTGTGGAATTGTTCTAGTGAAAACAAGCTTTGTATCTTCACTCATATTTTTGACATATGCAATACAAATAGCGGGGCTTTGAGCAGTGGCTTTCCCAGATACATCATGTGTTATGTGCCATTGATTTATCTTCTTCTTGTTCATATTGTTTTCATTGATCTATTGGCTTCTGCTGGTTGAAAGTAGTAGATTCTTGTCTTGTGCTTTAGTAAATCGCATGAGCTTGTGAATCTACAAGATTTTTTTACAACAAGATCATGATTAGATACAACCACGCCCACCCCACCTAGTTCATCTCGTACTTGAGTGAACCTTAACAAATATGGGACGATGGGTTCATCCTTGCTCATCCGGATACTTCTCAACTTCTCCTTAAGAGCGACCTTCTTGGTATCACGATTCACTGGTAATCTGATACAACTTCAAGATTGTATTGTACATCTCATATGTTGTCTTCTTCTCATGGATACAAGGCACTATATGATCTTTGACCCCTTCTAGGATGACCCTCCTTGCCTTAATATCATTCTTATTATGTTGGGCCAATTGTTGGGCATCTTGTGGTGGTGGGATAACCTGCTTCATGAATTCTCCCACACCATTATCTTCCAACACTATCATAATCCTCCCTTTGCAAGCTATGAAGTTTGATGCTCCCTCTAGACAGTGATCTGGTCTCAACCCTTGGTAAGCCATCCCACTTCCCCTAAGAGCTTTCTAAAACCTGCCCACTAACAACCTGTAATCCTTCACAAAAGACTGTACTTATGGCTTCGGAGGCTGCCCACCTCACTGCTCCTTTAATCCGTCAATGTCTGTAATCTTTTGGGCTTGAATATTTCTGCCACTGCTAACACTCTTGTTCTCCTTCAAAAGATCTACTCTCTGGCCACAATTAGGCACCTACTAACAACCCTCCACCTGTACTTAAGATTCCACCAAAACTGTCCAAATTGGACTCTATCCTCTAGTAGAATAACATCAACAAAGGAGGCACACATACCTTATTTCTGCTCCCTTTGTCCTTGGCAACTGCACACTTTTCTTGAGCTTTGACAGACCTGGTTAGGGCACACATCAACTCTAACTCACTGCTGCTACCTTTTGCATTTACCCTCCAAAACAGGCCTAACTGCTTGCTCTTCCTTCCTGTGTATGCGGCCTAGGTTGGACTGCCTCCTAGGCCTATCAACCTCCTTCAAGAGAGAGATCCAAACATGCTGTCACCTCAGAAAAGTCTGCAGCCTAGACCAAAACAATAACGCAACTCAGATGTGCTCCAAACATGCCCAAATCTCACCTCAAATACTCGACCTCTTCCCTAGGAAACTTGACCCTCCAAATAGTCTAGAAAAGTCACCAAATCTTGCTCCTATCCACCTTCACTAGAGTCCTTCAAGTTTGCGGCCACTTCAGAGATCTTCCTGGATGTGTTTTGCATTTTGGACGTGCTATCTTTATTCTGATTCAGGCTCTGATACCATGTAGAAAATCCACGAAATTCTGATATGCTAATATGAGCCATTTAAAGTAAAATTTCTTCTCACATAAACACAAGATTTCTCAACTAGACGCAGTGGAATAGGAACATAAATAAAATCACAGTTACACAATTCAACAACACAAAATTGTCCAGGGAATCCAACTGGGAAAACCCTTTCTTGTTATTGAGAATTTTATTGATAGAAAAAATTGAGCAATTGATCTCTTACAAAATAATTGTTTCAATCTATGTTGCACGGGTTCCCACACCCGGGGGTGGGGTTCTCGAAACTGTCTCGGGTTCCCGCACCTAAGTACTGGATTCGGGTACGGGTTCTTCCCAGAAGAACCCAGAAGAACCGGGTTCTTACATGAAGAACCGGGTTCTTCAAAAAAAAATTTGGGTTCTTTTCCTTTAATGGGTTCTTGGGTTCTTGGGGTTCTTGGGGTTCTTTGGGTTCTTCATAAAAAAAACTATATTAAAAGAACCATATTTTGAAAATACATACTAGAATATGGCATGCATGAATGACATGTTTATGCTACTTATAACTTTATAAGTTATTTCAAAAATTCAAACATAAAATAAGAATTTACATGTAACATTGTAAGATACTAAGATGTCTAATGCCAAAGCAGCGAGTCCAACATTTACTTAACTTAAGTAAATGCTAGACTCAGCTATTTTGATGAAACTTGGGACAGATTTTGTCACACACAGCTGACTGAGATACACTAGCCAAGTTTCCTACAAACTCAGGAGTATGCTAAAAAATCCTAAAGTATTCTGAGTTCTCAAAGACTCAACATTTTAAACTTTATTTTATTGGGTTGCCTTGTGTGTTTGGTGGGACAACAGTGAAATATATGCTGCCAGTAGCCGTAATTTATACTTTAATGCAGCCACAAGCCTAAAAAAACCACAGAATTTATATGTAATGATTCAAAATATATATAGTATAAAAAACGCTCTCGATCTGGAAGCTTCTAAAAATTGTGTCCCCCACTCTAGCTCCCACTTCCAAGCAGCCTTGGTTCTTATACCTATTAGTTCTTTTTTAATAAAAAGGGATGCAATAATATTGGAGGTCAAATAACTTGTATTTTCCAGTTTTTTGGTCTTTGAGGAAGTCATTGTTCCTTAGGCTTTAGCTATTTAGTATTTTTATTTTAGTAATTTAAAATTTCCTAGTTCATGTTTGAAGATGCCTTAAGGCAAATTTTGAATGTAGTATGACAATGGACATATATCATGATTCATGATTCTTATTAATATGTAAACAATGAACAGTTTTTTGGTGATAAATTTTAAAATTTGAATGTCAATGTTGAATGTTCAATGATGTGCATGTTTAAATGATTAAAGTTTTCTTGTTTAAAGTTGAAAAAATATACAAATTCAAATTTCATATATATTATTAATTATAATTTATAAAATATAATTATTAAAATTTAATATTATTATATTACCCGACGAACCCACGCACTCTGTTTCCAAAAATGTCGTCCCCATCCCCATCCTCGTCCCCGAACCCATGTTTCCTGGCAACATAGGTTTCAATATGAAAGCAACCTAGTTTTCCTGCCATGAACTAGGCTTGAAACCCTTGCAAGACTGATGATCTCTGTTGCCCTCTATCAATCTGTGCACAATCTTCTCTTGCACACTCTTCCTCTCACAAGCTCCACACACAAATTTGTGCTTCCTATTGCTTGGTCTCACTAACTCGTGCTCACCAAAACAATGATTAAACTTGTGCCTTAGTTCCTCCTTTTAAAAGCAATTTAAATGGTTAAAATTAGTGAGTTCTATATTAGGGAAGTTGAACTGGTGGTTCACAAGTTAACAAAGGCTCATTGCTAGTGTTAACTCGTCCTTACTAAATTTTAGGAGGCTAACTCAAACTCTTCGTCCTGTTCTAGATACACTCACACTAGAAGACAAATAACCTGACCTTCTATTTTAACACATTGGTTAACTACTTCATAACTTGTCTTGGATTCCTATTTTTTAGGATCTCGAGCATGCCCAAGAAGAAACTCGTTTTGGCTCCAATGATTAAGGCACAAATCAAGAAACCCTTTTCTCACTAATATTTTCAACAATAGTAGAAAAATGACTGGCTCTTCTTCAACAGATTTGGATTGTCATTAAGACTTCAAACTATAATGGATCAAAACATGCTTTAATCATGCTAATCTTGTCTACTCCCTTTGAATCCAAAGGCTTATCCAATCATAAGTCTATTTGTAATTTTGTTCTTTCATCTTTTCAATGATGCCGCAAACTTGACATATTTCATCATGTTTCTGCAATCCTCACTAGGAGGCCAAACAATTACAACCAAGCAAGACATACAAAGACAAGAGACTCATAATGAAACAACAATAGAAACAATCAAGAAAGTATTTATCTCTTGAGAATGTGTCAGTGCCCTCTATTTTTGTCTTCTTGGGTCCAGTCATCCTAGTTCAATACATCAAGGAGTTAATCTTGTCCATATCATCAAGGAATCAAGGAGTCCATATCATCATCAAGAAATTGCTTGTCCACATCATGAATAAGGAGTCCACATCATCATCATCATATCATCACAGAGTTCATGTCATCATTATCAAGGAGTTCACATCATCATCATCAAGGAGTCCACATCAAGGAGACCAATTCATTATCATTAAGGAGTCTACATTATTATTATCAGGGAGTCCACATCAAGAAGTTATTCTTGTCCATATTATCAAAAAAGAGTTGTACTCTTCCATGTTATAAGGAGTACATATCATCACATCATTTAGGATATAGGGTTTCTTCTTTCAAACAAACATAATTAGTTCTAGGATTTGGTCCATAAGCCTTGGATTTTCTTCTCGAAGCCCTACCTAGGGTTTACAAACCATAAACAATCCCATGCTAGTAATGATTAAAACAATAAAAGAAATATAAGATACTTATCTTATGGGACCATGACAACTCCTTTTTGCTCTTTAGTCTTCTTGAATCCAACTTGCAATTCAACCTCATTATCAAGATGTCAAATCTTCGAGGAACTAGGGTTTCAAGTGGAAACAATCAATTATAAGTCCAAGTTTTTCCCAACCCTTTTTGTCTAGATAGGATTTCCGATTAACAACTATATGGCTAGGGTTTGCAATTTTTTTAGCTAGGGTTTTGACTCTAAACCCCAATGTACTTTTAGGATTTTTCTAGGGTTTTTAAACCTATTGCTTAGCCATTTTCAATATCAACACTGTGAATAATCAATCCTAGGGGACATTCATCTTTTAATTCCTTTGATCAACCTCATCTTTTTCATCACAAGCAATCCTAGGGTTTTACAAACCCTAAAGCTTCTTAATCAAACTCTTACTAGGGTTTTACAAATTCAAATCATTTCAATCTCCCAAATCCTTGGATCAATAAATTTCAAATCCATTGGAAATAGTTTGATTAGACTTTAGGCTTTGAAGGGGAGCTTCGAGCCTTAGCAATTTTGCATATATTTTCAATATACTTGTAATGATCAAGAAAACCCTTCTGTCACAGTAACATCCATGTCTTAAGCAAATATGAGAGCTCTTAGAAGAAACTTCTGGGCCTTGTTAGCTTCCCATCCATTACTTAGATCATGATTAGTCTCAGACTGCCCTTTTAGAACTTCTCTTTAGGAGTACAAAGAAAACCATGCATGATTCTATTTCAGACTTGGAACTTGCCACTCATCACTCAAACATTCTTAATTCAATCTTTATTAAAAAAAAATAAAAAAATTTACTGTTAGGTTGACTTCTGAAAGTCGTCCTACTTTATATATATATATATCTATATATATTTTAAGACGGATCTCAGCAACAGGATCATTCCTCCAATTTAGTTCACAGAGATCGACTAACAACAATAGGCATAAAGAAAAAATTCGGATGGCAGAACTTGCATAGCCGCAATGATTTGCATAAAAGGTGTCTCAGTTTCTTCCACAAAACATTTTCCCTTGTCAGAATAATGAGCTATATAAGATTCCAAAACTTGAACTTACTTCAGATCCCTTGTTAGAATAATGAGCTAAAGGACAAAAATGTTCCTCAATGTAGAAATGAGTCACGATAGTCACGCTCATGCGATGCATAGAATTCATATCATGAGTCGAAGCCATTGTGACCAGAACCAAATTCTTTCACTAAATTCAAACAAGCAAACTGTAACAAAAATCATTTACATTGATATCATGATCGAGAATTAATGCAACAGGATTTTTGGATTATAGTCAAATTTTCGCACAAGAAACTTAGACCACAGAGTTTTAGATGCGATGATCACATGCAATCAAGACTAGAGAGAGCCTTAGGTTCGCATGGGGATAAGGATCCTTAGGTTTGAATACAGAGAATAACAGACTTACGCATAAAAAAAATATAGAGTCACAGACCAAATCCGCAAGTCTCAAGTTCGCAATGAAATAGGAGGTTAATTTGGATGCCACAGATCAATTTTTAGGATGGCACATGTTGAATTTCCTTGAAATTCTGCAACTGTTGTGATAAACTAGTTGAAACTAATTTTTTTTTTTCACCAAGACACAAAATTTCTCAACTCTAAAAGCAACAGAATTAAACATAGATAAAGAACATAATTACATAAGAGACACAATAATTTTCTTGGGAAAACCATCTTCTCGTTGTAGAATTTTATTGAAAGAGTTTGAGCATATGAATTTCTTATAAGGCAATATTGTTTCACTCGAGAGCACACTTGTTCTCACTGCTTGGACTAAGCTTGAAACTCCTTGCAAATTTGCAATCCTCTCAACCTAGCTCCTACTTCCTTGCGCAATCGAAGCCCTATTTTCTAGCATTGGAAATCTCCTATTTCCTTGCGCAATAGTGGCTCTTATTATTTAGGAATTCCTCCTAAATCCTACCTTTGGTTTGCAAGGAAGTCTTCCTCAATTCTGTGGATAGGGTCCTCCTTGCTACGTTCTCTCAACAAGATGCTCTCACACACACAAAATTGTGCATACAAGAATAAATGATACTCGTCCTCCTTTTAAACAATTCAATCATGTTAATTCTAGCAAGTATGAATTTAGAACAACAATTGTGATTGATGAGTTAACTGAGTTCGAATTGAACTCTCTTCACTCATAACTTGGAGTTGTAACTAATATTTATCTCATTCAAAACTGAACCTCCCAACTCGTCTTATCCCAAACTCGAACTACCTATTAGAAGTCTGCTAAACTGCTTCTCCAACTCTATGCATGAATTAATTGCTCCATGAACTCATCCCAACACCAAGAATTCATGCATGCTAAATGAAGGATTGATTGTGGTCTTTCTTGACTAAGGCACGAGTCAAGAAGACCTTCCCTCACTATACTTTTCAACAACACAGAGGTTCGAATGCTACTAAAGTAGGTCGCATAAATTTACATAGATGATGACAAACCTCTGCCCTTTATATATGTCACATAACAACTTGTCTCAAAACCTCGTATATATGGACCCATAGAATGAACATAACACAAAGATATATATAGTGTCATAGAACTCGCATACCATCGATAATTATAGTACCACGGAACTCACATGCCACAAATGATGGGATGCCTCAGACAATTCAATGAATGTATTCAACGAGTGCCATGTATGAAGTTCAACAAATGCTTGAGAAGGCTCTAAACGTACTTCGCATAATTCACTAGTTCATATATATTTCATAGATCTTACATGCCACTGAACTAAACTGCTCGCATAAGGTAAAGAATATGTGTCAAAGGAAGTTTGCATATGACAGGCTTTGAATTGAGTTGACTTAGCAATCTTGCACAAGATCAATACAAAGACACAAACTTCTACAAATTTGCATGTTCCACTGATATATGATCTCAATTAGATGCCTTAGGTCGATTGTACATTGGAGATAGGTAGCTCGCAATTGAGGAGACACAGTGCTCGCAGAAATCTCGCATAAATTAGAGACAATAATCTTTAGTACCTCGCAGATCTTCGCATCTTTTAGAGATAGATAGGCCACAAATTTAAGAGCCTTTTAGGGACTTGATCCTTCTTAGAGACTTGTCCAGATCTTCTATACAATTCGAATGTCATGGAGACTTGTAGTTTTCAATGAAAAATACTTAGCTTAGGGAACTCGAACTTCATTTGTGCCAAGATTGGACTAGACGATACTCAACAACCGAATGAAGAGAGCTAAGCTTTATCCACATAAATTTAGCCCACTAGCCTAGAGAGAAATTTGGCCATTCCAAGAAATAGACTTCAACTGCTCGTCGATCTTCCTCGCTCTGATACCATGTTGAGTTTTCTAGGGCAACCAAGCTAGAAAAATAATTTCCTTCAACAGGTAACTATTTCCAATGATTAGTTAGCATTAATAACATTTAGTATCATTAAGTAGTTACCCAAAAGAAAATTTCAACCATAAAACATGAAAGAGCAGTAAAGATAACCATGAGACAATAAGACAGGAGACACAAAAAATTTAGGCTTGAGGTCAGGGCAAAACCCACAAGGGGAAAACCTAGAAAATTCTTTCCTTATTAGTGGGAGAGAATTCCAGATTCATCAATACATCAGAAATAACGATAGCAAAATAATAGCCAAACCAGTAACCAAGAACAAGAGAGATTCCAAGCAAAGTGCCAAGCCTTCCTTCCTTTAGATTTCATCCTCCTCCGTTTGCTCCCAACTTAGCTAGATCAAAGCTCAACAAGAGATTAAATGATGTCCCAAATGAGTAGGATACCTCTCCTTTATATATATTTCTAAGGGGGTCGAATGGGTGCCTCTTGGTGGCCCAACCGACCTAAAATAATAGGAGGTTGACTAAAATATATTTTGGAGGCAAAAAAATAAAAATTCAAAATTCAATTTTTTTTTTCATGTTGAAAGTATCAACCATGGCTACCACATTTTCTGACACCTTCTTTTGGTTCAACTAACATTGGATCATTGGGATTTCACATATGCACATCCTGATACCTAGTTAGGGCTTGAAAATACACCTTGGGAGGTTGATGCAACTAAAAGAAAATCAAAGAGCATATGATGGCCAAAAGAAAAACAAAAAAAATCAAATTGCAAAAGATAACCAAGACTTGCAAATTAGCACGTGGGCAAAAGCCAAGCATGAGCTCTATCTTTATCATATGGCCATCACTTGGTTTGTAATGAACAAGATTCATATATGTAGAAGAAAGATAGATTGAACAACCAAAGATGCGAAAGTTCCCTATCTTTGGCTTCAACCCTTTGAATGCTTCCTTAGGAGTCTTGTCCCCCAAGATCTTGCAAGGACTCCTATTCTAAAAACACACTGCCATGTTGCATGCCTTTGCCTAAAGAAACATATGCAAATCTTGGTCGTGAATCATCGCCTTGGCAGTTCCTACATTGGACTGATTTTTCCTTTTGGCGAGCCTGTTTTGCTAAGGGTTGTATGTGATTTTCATCTCCCTCTTGATCCATACCTCGCTATATAGTCCTTGGAGTCATTGGAGGTGTACTCTCCCCCATTCTCTGACTTCAAGACCTTGATCCTTCTCATTGTCTAGTTCTCAACCTGGGAGTGGATTGATTGAAGACTCATCCTTGGTCTTCATAAAGAAGATCGAGGTTTTTGTGGAAAGGTCATCTATGAACGTGACATATTAGAGAGGCCCTTGTATTGATGCCGTTGACATCTGTACATATACATCTTAATGAACAAGATCCAAGATCCCCTTGGACCCGCTCTTGCTGCTTAGGAAAGTAGCCTTGCCATTCTTCCCAAGTGCACACCCTTTGCACATGCCTTGCTACTCAATGTTGAACTTTGAGAGACCAGTGACAATCTACCTGAGAATCAACAATGCGCTGTAGTGCAAGTGCCCCATCCTCTTGTGCCATAGGTCATATGGGTTGTCATTGCTATGTATCAAGGCATGTATTGACATTCCTTGTAGCCCGTAGAGACTGCCCTCTCTAATTCCCTGTTGAGCCAAGACTAACTTCCCTTAGATATATGAGTTCCTATCCCTTTTGAAATAACACAACAAATCCTTTCTCCTCCATAGGTGAGATTGAGAACAAATTTTTGTTCAACCCTGAGTTCTGACACATATAACACTTCCTTAGTCTCCAATGACCCTCTAGACTTGAGCTGGAACATGATGATCCCAACACCCCTTACTGCATACCTGACATCATTGCCAAACTCCACATGTATATTTGAGTCTTTCTCTCAAACTAATGAAAAGCTCTCGTGTCGCTGTCATGTGGCGTGGTGCAACATTGTATAGATGCCATGCTCTCTTAGGGGTGTGGTGATGGTAAATGAACATGAGACCAATGAGAAGTCCTCAAATTTGGCTGCAAACTCATAACCTATTCTCATGCTGCCATTTGCTGTGACTTCCCCTTCCCCTTTTTCTTCTCCACACATCGTGATGCATAGTGCCTATTCTTGTGACAAATGAAGCACTTGATTTTACTCAAGTCCTTTTTGCCTAGGTGTGATTTTGACCCTTCACTTTTGACCTCTGTTTGGTAGAATTTGTTGTTGTTGCCTGTCACACACACCTACAGTTAGTGAGAAAAGTCTTTAACCCCACAAGGTGTGGTTGGTGGAAAAAATAAGAGATGGGGCTGTTATCTATTCCCAACTCTCTCCGATTAAGCTCTCTCGTAGGTAAGCTAAGGGGGGTGGTCCCTAAATGGAAAACTAAGTTAAAGAGGAGGATGTGAGGTTTCTAGGAAATGTCAAATTTGGATTACTTGAGATTGTGAGCAAATATAATGAGTCAATTTGAAATAAAATAAACTTCAATAACCATCAACACTTGAATTAAAGATTAACATATGTAAAGCCACTGCCTTCAATATTGCTGAAAAGTAAATGATGCTCTAAAAACGAAGTGTTTCAAATTGAAACGCAAGTAACCCTGTCAATCAAACAAAAGATGTTAGCAAGATATGATATCACATGCAAGATATAAATTTGCTTTCAAAATATATAATCATTCACAAATATAAAGCATGCAATGAAGAAATATAGAATGACTTGCAAAGGAAACAAGCTAAAACTCTACTTGCAAAAAATGAACAATATGGTACTTGCCCAAGTAAGATACTTAATTCAAAACATTTTTATCAATGACAATTACATAAATAATTTGCAAATAGAATAGCTTGAAAGTAAAATGTGTTAATATGAAATGCACCTAAAATATGATTAAATGCAATTATATTGGTTATTTTTAAGCTAAATGCTTAGTCTAGGTGAGAGATCTTCCTCTTGAACTCTTTTCAAAGGGTAAAAAAATGGGGTGACAGTAAGAAAGAGGGGCTGAGGACACGCCTTTCCCTGAGTCTTCTTAGCTAGCGTGTGCCTTCTTTCCTACAAGTGGACTTGTCTTCCATAACTGCTGGGTCACACTCTTTTACCTTACTTCGTACCAATTGGAATAATTTTCCCTATGATTTCTATCAACCAAGCTTATGCTTGGAGGTAAATTGAGTTAAAATGCAGTTATGCTAGAATGCCTAATATGCTATGCAAGTAAGATTACTAATGCTTTGCAAAAAGGAAATGCTTCAAGTAAATGGAAATATGCTTGATGAGATAACTTGGATAATTGCTCAAAATTGTACAAGATACAAGAACATAAGCTTCATAAACACATAAAATTGTAAGTTGCTCAAATTGAGTGCTTTAACAAATTATATATATCAATGATCAACCAACTAAAACAATGAAATGAACTGAAGCTTCAAAGTATGATATGCTTGCAAAGTGAGCAAATAACTTTAAAATAAATGAGCAAGTAACCAATGAGCCTATAGTGAGGCAAACACGAAACAAATTGTGAAATTAACTAATCAAACTTTGCCACATGAATTGAGATGTTTGCGTGTAATGAAATAAGTTGCTCCAAAGTGAAATCTCAAATTGTACTTAAAAACAAAATTTAAAATGCAAAGAATAAAATGGAAATTAGTAGCAAAATCAAATTTAGAAAATTAGATTGTGATGGCAAGATTGTGTTAATTCATAAGGCATGCAAAATGGAAACTAAGATAATAATGAAAAATTAGTCCACCCACGTGTTTCTCCTTCTAAATAAGGAGAAAATGATGCATTGGATGAAACTCAAGCTCCCACAAGAAAAACTAAGCCTTTTTATTAGATTGTTACAAAGATTAGAAACCTTCCAAAGGATCTCAACTAAGTTTTCAAGAGGAATCTTTACAACATATGAGGCTTTTCAAGCACTAGATCTCCTTCTTGAAAGTTGAAATTAGAAACTAAGGTATGTACAACAAGAATGCTCTCAATTTTGAAGGTGTTAGGTGTCTCTTGGTATCCCAAAGGTTAGCCCCCAATGGTGGATGAAATTTTGCACAAGAAAACGAGCTAGTTTTCTTTGTCCACAGCCTTGCCAAGGGAGAGACCCTCCTTAAATGCCCACAACCTAGCTAAATGGTCAACTTTGAAGGCTTGAAAGGTCCTACAAGAAAATGGTTAGAGTTTGAGTGATTTTTCTTCAATGCTCTTGTCACCAACACTCCAACTATGGGCTGCAAAACTAAGAGGTGATTAGTGTAGAAAGAACATGTAAAACAAATAAATATGATACAAATAATGTACAAGAAACCAAATCAAGTGATAGGAGTGAATCCCATCACTTGCTTTAGTTTGGAAAATGCTCTCGAGTAGCTAATATAAATATGATGAAGCACTATTTTGAAGATGGTACCTACAAGTTATGCCCAAATGAATCCCTGCAAGACACTTCTTTGTAAGATGAACTGTGAAAGATCCATAACAAATGGGAGTTCCTTTAAAGATGCTTCAAGGGTGGGTTGGTCCCCCAAAGACTTCCCCTCACGCTTGATCCAAAAGTAATTATTTTATAGCACTCCAATAACACATTAGTCCATATAGATTTAGATAAACAAACAATGAATTGAAATTTCTAAAAATTTATTTGAAAATAAACTAGAGCTTTCAATATCTAGAGCTTACTTTTAAATCAAATGCTAATACAAGATAACTTTGCACTAGCAAGTCTACAAGAGTACATGGAAAATGAAATAACTCAAAGTATAAATAGAAAAGATTATATCAATAGCTCACAATGCACCATGTTCCAAAGGAAGAACACCCATGAATGGTCCTCCAAAGTCTTTTTATTGAAATTTTTGAAAAATGTACAAAGTAGCAATGCTTCTGCAAACACAATAGCTAGTAACAATTGATATAAGATGAGAGTTCAAAGCTCTATTATATAGAGAAATGAGAGCAAATCCCAATGTAGCAACCAAGTGACAAATGGCCATGGAGAAGATCCTAAGAAAGGAAATCAAATTCCAAGTCGAGAGATGGACTAGCCACCAATGCAAATCGAATTCCATATGTGGCATCAAGATATCCTTAAGCAAAACCGAATTTTCCAAGTGTGAAGAGGAGAAATGCCAAGTATGTACCAAGGAGTTAACTCCTCACCAAACAAGTCAAGAGATGCCACCTCAAATTGATGCTTCCAATGTGCCCAACGTAGATCTCCTTGGGAATTGCATGGTCCCTCCTTGAGCCAAATTCGACATAGAGATGATGTGCCAAGTGTGAAGGGGAGGCAACACAAGTGGAGATAAACTCCCAAGAATATCTTCATCAATATCTTCCAAATATCTCACATGCGCATTAACTCCTAAAAAATTCGATTTTCTGAGTCATAAATTGCTCCATTAATGCTAGAAAATTCGATTTCCTTGAGTGGGCCATGAATTTATGATGCAAGGTGCCAAATCATCCTCCACTTGTCCTTTGACACATTCCTTTGATTTGAGATAATTTCCAAGTCACTTCCATGTCATTTTGTCACATGGAGCTATTTATTTCTCTTCATTTAATTTATTTCTGATTTAATTTATTGCTAGATTTTCCGATAAACTTAGGCAAAATGGGTTTTGAGAGTCTAGAACACATTTTTAACCCCTCAAAGTGTGTTATAGTAGAAAGTTGAGGGCGACAATGTAATTTTGATCACACATACCCCATACAACTTCTTTAGACATCACTTATTACATTTCATATACAAAATTTATTCCAATTTCCATCCCGCTGGAAATTAAAAAAATTAAAAAATGACTCCATAGATCTAATCAAATTCCATGATTTTTTTTGTGTGATCTAGTATGATAATATACAATGGCCCTAGACAGTAGGACTCACCCAAGGCCTCACCATCAAGCTATACTCTGCCTTTGGGGTTATGCTTGGAGGAAAAAAGTTAAAACTCAATAAATTATTAAATTCTTGGAGGAAAATGATAATTAACCAAGTGAAAAAAACCCATAGTAAACTCACTTGATGGCAAGGTCCCATGCCACCACTTGAGCCTGTTACATGTCTCGACTCCTCATGCTAGTATCACTTTTACATTGTCCCCGTAGGGCTTGTGGAATTTGAGTACAATAGAAAAAGATGAGAAGAAGTAGAATTGAAAAATTCTGGTGATATGACGATCTTTGATGGTACAAATAACCTTTTGTACATCCTTGGGCATGGAGTCTTAAAAAAAATCTTCAGTTGCCACTCCAATGGTCAACAAAACCCTTTCCTTTTCCTTTCTTGGCTTGACCCACCAAGGCTTGGTTCTCCTATGCACCTTCTTGCCTATTGGTCTTAGAATATTCCCGACCCTCTTCTTAGATGCAATCATCCCAAGGCCTCTCCCAATTGGAAAGGTGCTCTGAAGTAGATTCCCTTTACAAATGATTCCCAAGACTTGATGAACCGATTCAGTGCCATGTTTACTAGTTCCACCTCCTACACCTTTTCTCCAATTGCTGTGAGCTGATCATGCACTTGGTTGATCTTCATGAAGTAGTTGGTCACGTTGTCCAATTTGGACAGTTGGATGTATTTTAATTTATGTTTTAAGATTATCTTTCAGTTTCCATTGTTGCTCTTGAACAAATCCACTAGAGCTTTGAACATTCCCCTGGTTGTTTTCTATTCTACCAAATGAGGGATCAAAAGGCCCTTCACGACATCCATGTTGACTCTCTAAGCTTTAATATCCTTCTTCTCATGGGCTGCCAATAGTGATGCATCTGTTGGTGGCCGAATCTCTTTATCAATGATTTCCCATAGATCATTCTCCTTCAATAGCAAGCTAATCCTTGCTTTCCAGGGTAGGAAGTTAGAAACCCCATCCAACCTGTCCTCAAATTTGAGACTTGTAGGTACCATTTCTAGATCTGAACAAATAAAACTACCATGTGCTAAACCCATCTAACATCCACAAGAAATCACTGCTGTTTTCTGCTGTGCGACTTTTGAAATCGGCCTCCTCCTCTTCAGAACAACTTTGATACCATGTTGATTATTCTAATTCAAGTAAATTGCAAATTATTTCCTTGCAAAAAACTCCTTGCTGATTTTTGATTTAATTTTCAGCTGAAGCGAAAAATTCAAACAACCAATGTCATTTGCACAAAACACATAATTCATCATTTCATTTAGAAAAAATTTCCAAGCTTTCAAGGTTTTTTCCAACTTCGGAAAATCTGTCCCTTGAGAAAATACGAGTTACAACAATTTTCAGACATTTACTGAAGAAATTCTGGAAACCTGTAAAGCTGTACGGCTCTCTAATATCACCCACAGAAAACCCACATCTGCAAACCTGTCCTTACAATTTGCTGTACAACCCTTTGAAATTACTGAGAAAACCCGAATCTGCAAACATGTCCCTGCAATCTGCTGTATGGCTGCACTTGTGTGCTGTACATCTGCCGTACTCACATGTGTGCGTTGCTTCTGAGATTTGCTGCATCTGTGGGCTGGATCTACTGCAGAAAATCTGTCATTGATTTTCTGTGGTTGAATTTCCTTCTTGCTGCAAATCCTTTTTTTTTTCTCTGGCAACTCTACACACTTGAGTGAATTTCCTTCTCCACCCAATCACTAAAATCCTCACTCTCACTGTGTCTTGTGCTCAAGATTGTCTTCTTCCTAGCCCGACCTTTTTTCTATAAGTTTGAGTTTATGACTCAACCAACAACCCTAATCTCCAAAGTGATTGATGATTGAAGTTAGATCTCAATGTTACTCGAGGTCAATGGTTGAGATTCATTTAATTCACTAATGCAAATCACCTTTGCATTTCATTAGACTAAACTCACTTTTCTCATAAAAGGAAATTATTTTAATAAATAAAGTAATTACTAATTACTAATGCTAAGAGGTAATTAGGCAACTTCCACATGCCTTGACGCTTAGGCCTGTAGTATGTGCCTCAGCTACAAACATCAACATTTTTTTGGACACACCACCTACCAAGATGGTAGAAAAGCTAATAATCCTCCTTGCAGTGAGCCAAAATTTGTAATACCAGTACAGAACTGACATGAATTGCTAAATAACAAAGCCGGTGACTATAGTTGTATAAAAATCCATATCCACCTTTGTTATAGTCTGCTTCTACGTGCAACAACCATGGTCCTGCAGTACTTATGCCACCTTAGGTAGTCTTGAAGGTGAACCTTTGAGGGCATTTATAGCCTGCAAATGGTTTTTGAATTCTCTTGTAGGGTTGTTTAAGCACTACACCACCAATCCCTTAAATTTTTGACTGGTGCTTGGAGTTTTCCTCTTGTGAGGCACCCTCTATTTCACCCTTATCAGTCTTTAGATTTGTGTGTTTTCTCTATATTAGACCTGTCTTTTATGTCCATTTTGCTGCTACCTTTTTTTTTTTAATTACTTTTTTCCATGGGTAATATCTTTATATTCCATATGAGGAATATACATCTTATGGTTCTCATACTCTGCTTATACTCAACAAGGCCTGAAGCCATCACAACAATGCTCATCATGTTATTTGCAGGAATTGAACTTGGGTGGGGAGGATAACAATCATTCCTCCCAACCACCCAAGATAAACCCAATTGACTACCACCCAAACTTTGTTATACTTTTATGTATGCAATGGAGACTGGATCAAGTTGAAAAGACTATGTGTGGATAAACAAATAGTATACATTCATCCAGTGAACGATTGCAGGACTCTCTGATATATGGTCGAAACAATTCTGTGGCATTTTTTTTTGAACAAGGAATATTGCACTTGAGTCTGATTCATTTCCCCACTTGTTTGTCCATCCCATTTGCTATAATTTCAGTAGATTGAGCTGTTCATGGTTGCTTATTTTGGTAAAAACACATTTTGTCATTTCTAAGTTCTAACTGAAAAAATGCCTGTTACAGGTGGTAACCAATGCTATTGAGTCGGTTCAATTCACCTTTTATACAGATGAGGAGGTGCGAGCTTCTAGTGTGAAGAGCATTACAAGTCCAATTTTATTTGATAACATGAACAGGCCTGCTCCTGAGGGACTTTATGATCCAGCTCTTGGTCCAGTGGATCAGTATGGAAGGTGAGAAATTAAGATATCACAGTTGTGATGTTTATTGGTAAATGTTTCCCGTGGTTTGAAACAATAGTTTTCCGATTTCTCTATCCATGCATAGAGAGGGGGCAAGAAAGGTTATATTTCAGTTTCAAATCAGAACTGTTATGACAAACCATTTTAGCATTTAATAACAAAGTTCAAATAATCTGATTTTAGATTCTGGAAACTGCTAGTTATGGTGTCAATCTTATACTTGGAAATGAATCAACATACTTTGAATATTAGATTTAATGACATTTTCTATGGGTATTTCTGCCCAGGGTTGACAGTTCCTTGTGATTCTTCGCATCCTGGTTACTTGAAGATACCAGGGAATGTCTCTGTTTGGGTGGGTGTTGTCCCCAAGTGTTGGGTACACCAGCTATAGAACCCAGTATTGTCAATAGATGTCCCTACTGTACTGTGGATGATGTTTGGACTTTACCACCTCAAATCTGCTGTTATATTAACCAAGAAATAATGAATTGAAACAAAATAACATATAAATAATTTCAGCCAATTATACAAGCAGAAGAAGATAACTGGCAGATAATTCGTGCAGGCAGAGTGTTTATTCTGTAAATATTAAGTTTATGATGCCAACCATTCCTGGAGACACCAGCTTGAAATTACCAATAGCTTGAAACCCTCTTTTTACCAATACTGTTGCACAGACTGACCTCGGAAAAATTGAAATTCAAAATTTCCATATGACTGAATAATACAAAATTCAGCATATGCTTTTTAGAGCCGCCTTATCTTTTTTCTTGATATCTTCCACATTTTTTTAAAATAAACATTAAAACTTGCTAATTTGGCAGTTCAGGGATAAATTCCCTTCATTGGACAAAATTCCTCATTCAGAGAGACCCAAAATTGCCCCAGGAAGCCACTCAATTTGGTTAAGGAAGAATATATTTTTGATGCAAAAGCTACAATGGCACAAATGTCCAAGTCGGCTTAAAAGCAAAATTGGCACCCCTCCAATGCATAAAAATACAAGTTAAGGCACACCTCATTTGGCATCACATGAACTCATCTTTTCTCTCCTCTTCTCATTGGTTCGTACAGCTCTAAAGATTGCAGGTTCTCTTCACGTGCGAGGGTTTTTGGGCAGATCTGAAAATTCAGTGTTGACTTCTTGAGGAGCAGCCTTTCACCAGCGTTGACCCTGATGTTTTGGGCATGATTTGACTTCGATCTTTCGGGAGAATTTCTGTTTTGATAGGCCACACTTTTTGGTACAAAACCGAGGAATTCTGGTCACTTTGACCTGTGTTGACCTCAGGTTTGACTGCAGACATTGACTGCAGAGACTCTCTCTCCGTTGACTTGGTTTGACCACTTGGATTGGGACTGTTTTGAACTCTGTTTGACCAGCGTTGAAGGCTGATTTTGTGAATTGTTGACTGAGCTCTTGGATGACTGTTTTGACTGTTGACTTTGACTGGTTAGGGTATACTCTGACTGCTGTTGACTTGGACAGAATTGCAGACTTTGACAGTTGACCAGAATTGACTTTTGAGGCTCATCATTGGTTGGATATTGGTTTGTCTATTTGGATAGTCAAAGGTTGACTTTGACTCATTGTTGAATTGGATTATTGTACTCTCTGCTGAACATTTTATGACAATCTAATAAGAAGAAGAATTTGAAAGGGTTTTCCCGCTTGTGGGGTTTTTCCCTGGTCTTTGACCAATTTGGTGTCTCTTGTCATTGCTTCTGATTGTCTCTTACTGTTCATTGCATTTACTGTTCTATCTATAATTGCTATTGATTACTAAAAGATTAAATTGATTGCTAATTGAAGTTAAAGGATTGGGCTAAAGTAATTGTAACAACATAGAACAATGGAAAATTGACATGGGATCAGAGCTAAGGTGAAGAGCAAAGCCCAAAGAGACATGAAACAAGAACAATTAGATTTGAAAGAAGTTGAAGGAGCCTGTTTAATTTGGACGAGATGACTACCTCTTTCTTCAAGGATAATGAGAAGTTAGGTGATTCATCAAACTTTGCTGCATGAAAGATCGAGTTAGAAGTTATATTGGATGACAATGATGTTTTGGAATTTGTGCAAGGAAAGATTCCTGAGCCTTCGGAGAATGCGCCCGTTGCCACCAAGTCCAAGTAATAAAGGTGAGATCAAAGCTAAGAAAAATATTATCGATGGTTTGCAGGATCATTTACTTGTTTATGTTGCTAACTTGATGAAGTCCATGGATATGTATGATAAGCTGGTAGGGATGTATCAAGTCAACAACTTGAACCACATCCTCTCCATGAAGAACAAACTCAAAGAAATGAGGATGAACAAGGGGGAATATGTGTAATCCTACATCATGAGGGTATCTCAACTAAGAGATCAATTACAAATTGTTGGTGAGCCTGGTTCTAATAGAGAGTTGGTAATGATCACTCTTCAAGGTCTTCCTCCTATGTGGGAAACCTTCATTACTGCCATAAGCAACAACAAAAAACTCCAAACATTTGATGAGCTTGTTGGTCAATTACTCAAGAAGAAGCCAGGATGATTGCCCGTGGAAGAATTCAAAAGATGAAGAAGGAGAGCCATTTGCCTTTGTTGCTCAAGACAAAAAGAGGAAAGGTAAATGAGGTCCATCTAATTCAAGGTAGTCTGCTCCAACACCCCGAAACTCCCATAGAAGAAAAACAGGAAGAGACAAGGACATGTGAAAGATTGAATGTTATAATTGTCACAGGTTTGGTCACTATGCTCAATATTGTTAGGAAAGAAGGGATGCTCCAAGGTCAAGATATAACAACAATCGTGGCTTCAACAATAGAAGGTTCATTAATAAAAGAAGAGATGATCGAAGAGATTATAGAAGGAGAGATGCTCCAGATGGTCATGGAGAAGGTCATCATCCTCAAAGGAAATCAAGGAACTCTAGGTATGAAGGTAATGCAATTGCTAGTCCATTTGAATATATTCTTATTTCTGCCCTCTCTAGTTCTACCCCTCCTTATTCGTATGATAGTTGCTAGTAGATAGTTGGGCTTCTAGACACTTCTTTGGATATAAGGAAGTCCTCCCAAATTTGCATGAGAGGGAGACAAGTTTGAAGATCATTCTTGGAGACAATTCTTCATATCCTATGAAGGGCTTTGGATCTGTCAAATTTGATTTGGACTCTAGGGAATCTATTCTTCTTCATGAAGTAATGTATGTTCTTGAACTAAACAAGAACTTGGTATCTATTTTTGCTTTAGAAGACAAAGGGATGAGAGTAGCCTTCATAAAAGGAAAAGTCCTCACCTGACTGATGGAATCTCGAATGAGGGATGCCTTTACATTGGTATCTAGAGTAGAAGGGCTCAATAAAGTCACTGGAAGATCTCTGTTAGCAATGGTCCACGACACCAATCATCAAAGCGATCTATGGCACCGAAGATTGACACATCCACATTATGAAGCTCTACCAAAATTGAAGTTAGTCTCTGGGATTCCTGATGTTCAAGCTATACATGATGGAGCATGTCCAGAGTGTGCCAGTGGGAAGAAGACAAGGGGACCATTCCCTTCTAGCAAGAACAAGACTAATGACATTCTCCAACTCATTCATTCTGACCTATGTGGACCTATGCTTGTGCATTCTCTTAGTGGCAATCTCTACTACATAACTTTGATTGATGATTTCTCCAAGAAGACATGGATATGCTACTTGAAGCAAAAGGATGAAGCCTTTTATATGTTCAAGGACTTCAAGGCATTGATTGAAAATCAAACAAGGAAGAAGATCAAGATCTTTAGGGTTGATAATGGTGGAGAATACATTTCGAATGAGTTTATAGACTTTTGCAAGAATGAAGGTACCAAGAAGGAGATAATTGTGCCTTATAATCCCGAGTGAAATGGAGTGGCTGAAAGAAAGAACAAGTCCATTGTCGAAGTTGCCCGAGCTATGCCCCATGATCAAAAGCTGTTGAAGTTCCTTTGGGGAGAAGCAACAAATACAACGATATATGTTCAAAATAGGGTCCCTCATCAAACTTTGAACAACAAGACTCCTGAAGAAGCATTCATAGGTGTGAAGCTCGACATTGGTCATCTTAGGATATTTGGCTGCCCCGTATATTTCCATCTTGCTGAAGGATAAGAGGAACACGCTGGAAGCCACTAGAAGGAAAGGTACGTTTGTTGGGTGCTATGAAACTTCTAAAGCATTTAGAATATATATACTTGGTCAAATGAAGATTGAGTTTAGCAGGGACATAACTTTCGATGAAGATGCTGCCCTTGGAAAAGCAAAGGGCCTTCCTCTGCCTCCACCTCCTGAGAAGAATAATGATGATATGGATCTACTACTAGAAGGTCTTTCCGTGCCTGAATTTGAAAAGGAGATTGTTGATGATCATATGAAGTCCGTGGAGTCTTTAGACCCTCCTCCAAGTGATCCTTTGGCCAAGAAGAGACCATTGTGGCTTTAAGGTACATTACAGGATGCTGAGAGACATATTCCTACCAAAGGGAACTTTAGAGAAAGTAAGAAACCTTGCTGATATCAGGGATATGTTGTAACCATGAGCACTATTATTCAAGCCGAGCCACTTATCTTTGAAAAAGCTGTGAAGGAACACTTTTGGAAGGATGCTATTGTTAAGGAGTATGAATAAATTATGAAGATTAATGTATGGGATGTTGTTTCGAGACAAAAGGGAAAATCAATGGTGACTTCAAAATGGCTATATAAAATCAAACATGGAGCTGATGGAAGCATCAAAAAGTATAAGGCAAGGTTCGTGGCCTGAGGGTTCTCCCGCAAAGAGGGAGAAGATTATGATGATATATTTTCTCCTGTTGCTCGCTACACTACTATTAGATCAATTGTTGCCTTTATTACTAGTCAAGGATGGATACTTCACCAGATGGATGTAAAGACGACATTTCTTCATGGCATACTACATGAAGACGTTTATGTTGAGTAACCGCAGGGATTTGAAGTGACAGACCGAAAGACACATGTTTGCAGGTTGAAAAAGGAATTATATGGCTTGACGCAAGCCCCTAGAGCCTGGTATGCTTGTATTGAGAGTTTCCTGGTGAAGCTTGGGTTTATGGGAAACAACTCTGATCCCAACCTCTACTTCAAGGTGGTCCTAGGTATGCCTTCGATTTTGGTTCTATATGTTGATGGTCTATTCTTGACAGTTAGTGAGCCCCTGATGCTCGAGTATAAGAGGGAGTTGGCCTCTGAGTTTGAAATGAAGGATCTTGGTATGATGCATTATTTCTTGGGATTAGAGCTTTGACAGAGACCTGGGGAGATTTTGAATTTCCTTTCTTAAGGAAAATATGTCGTGAAGCTATTGGAGAGATTTGCAATGACAATGTAAATCCTTGGCCATCGCGATGGAGATGAATTTCAAGAAGTTGTGTGGAGATGTTGTTGGATGTTATGAATAAAATATATATCAAATAATATAAATAATGTAAACAATAATAATAATAAATAATGATTAATTAATTAGTAACTAGTTAATGAAGATGTATGTCCCTAAGGACATGACCGTTGGTGAAGAGGTATTTGCGTAGGTATACAAGCAGGCCCTCACCCTCATTGTAATAATCTCATATAAATTCTTTTATATAATATTCAATATAAAATTACTTGTCCTACAATGGATGTCTTTGTCTTTGAAGTATTCTGAAGATTATTGCTACGTATACGAACTTTGTTTGTTACATTGGTATCAAAGTTGTTCTATCCTCTGGTCGCTGAAACGCTGCACAAAGTTGGTATGATCTGGTCTTTGGTTGTAAAATTCATCAACCTTGTTGTTGTTAAAGTGTTTCGCTAGTTTTGTCATTCATTCAGGCCTTAAAAAAAGAGTTCTTAAAAAACAATCAAAATAAAAAAAGGAAAATAGATTATAAATTAGAAAAAAAATATTAAAAAAAAAGTTCAAGATAAAAAAGAAAAAAGAAAAAGAGAAAAAAGAAAAAAGAAAAAAGAAAAAAAAAGTTATATATATACATGAAAAAAATTTATTAAAAAAAAATTATATCACAAACAAAATACAAAAGTTATATAAAAAAAATAATTAAAAAAATAAAAATAAAATATCACTTACCTGGCCCTGTCCCGTGCAAGTAGTAGCCACTAGAGCCACCATATGCAGCCTGACAACCTTGACAGATCTCCAACCCATCAACCGATAGATTGTCGTTTTTTGCTACCCGATCAATCACCATTTCTGCCACCTTGCAGCTGCTTGTTACTTGCATGATCGTTAAAACCCAAGGATGCCTGCAACCACTGACGTTAGACCACCATGTCTCCTGCTGCACACAACCCCCGCTTTACTAGTTCACCGACCTGCTCCTTCGCTCAATGAAGCCATTGAATGCGCTGCACTATGTAGGTATACACTATTCCACAACTCATCATCCTCCTGAACTGGCCCTGCTGCGGTCTTATGTTATCGCCATCACCTTATTTATCAGTGCAATCAACTTCATTTGCAGCTGCTTATCAACCATCAACATTATAAAATCAGCCTGTATGCATGCCAACCACCGCACAAGTTGTTCAAGTGGTTATTGTATGCATTCCAATAGTCATTTAGTGAATTCGTTTGCTATATTAAAAGAAATTATTGGGGTATCAATCGCTTCGAGAGCAAGTCGTAAAATCATGCTTAGTTTCCATTCAGGATCATGACCCGCAACATCACTCATGACCAAGAGTTTTCAATTATAAAAGATTCAGGAATAAATATACATTATAGAAGAAAATAATCAATTTTGTTATGTTATAACCAATTTTTTTATGCTAAAAGTGATTACATATTATAAAGAAAAAATACAAAGTAATTATAAAAAAATATACTTTATTGAAAGGTATGCCTTATATAAAGTTGAAAAAAGAGGAGAGATATTAAAGGAAATTATAAAGTTTAAAATGTATCAAAGGGTTTCGAGGTATTTATAACTTGAAAAAAAAGGAATAAAAGTTAAACGAGAGTCAATTTAAAAATTAAAAAAAGAAGGCAAAAGTATCTAATATTCGAAGAACAAAATGGAGTCTAATTCGAAAATGATAAAGGAAGGAAGATTTTCCTATAAAAGTATTCCAATTGTAGATTTTAGATTATTTACATTAAACGGGTGTATCCAAGGGAAAGAGATTAATATCGCTATTAATACAAACACTGAGAATATGAAGCATAAACACCGATAACTTGTAGGCTTGAATGTAAAAATACATAAGAGGTATTTGTAATAATAATTTATTATATATAAAATGTATAAGTGATGAATGTTACAATGAGGACCCGCCTATATATACCTAAGCATGTGTCCTTTCATGACTGGGCATGTCTTTTAGACATGCCTTTTCACTTAACTTAATGAATATCTAACATAACCAATATTTGATTATTTAATATTTACATTAATTTTATTTATTTTACTTGTTATGAATTATATCCATAACATAGCCCTTTCCTTCGGAAGCTTTGTCCTCAAAGCTTTAATGCTATTGATTTTCTTCACTTAGTGTTTGTCGTCTCGATGTATATAATCTGGGCATCGTTTCGTCATGTAGCTCATCAGTAACATTCCCTTGGATATATATATATTTTTTAAATAATATTTTTTAATAATTATATGTCAAATTAATAATATAATTAATTGACACTATATATAAATTAAAGGTCTATTAACATGAAGTGGTGGGGGAGGGGGCACGAAAGAAAATGGTAGCAATTGGGCTTGGACAAAATGGATGTAGCGGTGGTCCAATAATGATGCGAAAGATTCTGGCTTACGATCGTATGTGTAGGGGAGGGCACCGCATATGTGTCGGATATGTGGGCAGACACAATACACCGAATGGACATGCATCGTGGCAAGGTGTTGATGGCTGCGAATGAATAAGCTAGAAGCCGATTTTTGGGACACAATCTGATTGTCATCTTCCCTAGAACGACGGACATGCTTTTCAGATACTAGGATTGTTTTTATATGTTTCAATTTCTCTTCTGCATTCTCTTTTGCCTTCTGAAGCTCTATTAAACGTCGCGCTTCAATTTCTGAACCAGACCATGCTTCTAATGGAGCAGTCCACCGTAAATGGAAGCAAGACCAGAGAGTCGGTGCTAAGCTTGCTAGTGGAGGCAAGATAGGTCCACGGTGCTCATCAGGACTATACCAAATGTTATAATGCTCATGAATTTGGTTTCTTTTAGATGACCTCCGAAGGTTTGTCAAGTAAACCCACATGCACCCAGAGGAATCTGCAACTCAAACCTGTTCCCTCTCCTGTTTAGTGTTGCACAAAAAGTCACCGAACCGATCAGAAATGATGCAATCCACAATTTCAACTAAATAAGCCAAAGAGAATTCAAAAGTGCTCAGGTACATGTTCAGTATTTGTGCAACGCAATCGACCCACTGTAGAAAAATGGGTTTGGAAGTTGCATTAGAATTGGCAGTAGATGACTTTGCATAAGACATATTCAATGTTGGCATCCCTAGACGATTTGCAAATGAATGCCCAAATGCAAGCCAATTCTTTTCAATAAGTGCTTGAAAACCCTCAAAGGTCCGATAGTAAGGATCAAGCAAAAACCCTGCTAATGAAACCACCTGCGTAGTTCTATCCCAACCATCACGACAATGAACCAGCACCAAGGCACCTTGTAGAGCAATTCGTGCAACAATCCAAGAAGAAGCGGCCAAGATACTGTGAATATGCGTTACCCAACCACTATCTCCGAAAGCTAAAGAAGAAACATTGTTACCTCCCCAATTCTGTCCGCCCTTCCTCATGAACGACGATAACCCATTTGAAGAAGCAACACCGTTCTTATCCAAGAAGTCTTTGAGGCGAGAAAACATACTAATTGCGGAGGTAGACAATGGCGGACATAGGGATGGGGTTTTTTCATTTGTCAGCTTGCTGATTGATTCGGTGTGCTGGTAGGACTGATTGACTACTCCATGGAGGGACAACGTCAGGGTTGACCCAAACGCGATTTGGAGACGTGCGATGACAACTCGAAGGCTGGTGGCAATTTGCGGATCGAAGTCAATCAATAACAGAGTTTTGCCGCCATAATTCAATTTTGAATCTATGTGCCAGTTGAGTTGTTTTAGTGATTCCTTGATGGTTCCCCAAGTAGCTTGCATATGTTGTTTCTGTAAGAAGCCATAAACCGTGTTTAACACAATGAAGACCTTGATTGGCCTTTGTAAAGCAGGAGGATAAGAAAAGACTTTCCTTTGCTTTCTATAATCATCCTTCATTTCAGGTCTTTTCTTTGAAATGCCACAAAGAATATTCAACTCCCTATCTGTATCCCTAACTAGCTTTAAAATCCTTGGGGAATAATCTACTTGTGTATCAACATAAGCTACCTTCAGGAATAATCTATGTGCCACAACATTTTCAGTTTTGACCTTAGCAATCCCAAAGTCACCCTTCAATTTTTCTCGGGGATCCTCGCCTTCAAGATCAATTTGTTTATGAAAACTAAGTTGGGTGTCTTCCCTGTCAAATTTATAATTGTGATGACCCACCATAATAACTCTGTTCTTACTCTCACCTTGACCTTGTACTGGAAGGAGATGACCTGCATTGGGCCTATTCAATATCATACCATCTATCCTCTCATAATCTGCCGCAACGTCAGTTCTAATTGCTGAACTCAAGTTTCTGTCAATTTCATTATCAACAAGAGTTTGAAAAACATCTGCTTTATCATAGCCAAGGATGGTCCTTGATACATATTCACCATTATCTATTTCGTGACTTGCCAAATGTGTTTTTTTCCCGGCAATTTCTTCAAGGTGCGTATCACTAAGATATGCATTATCCTGCCATGTAGATTTTGACTCATTTGCAAACCTTTTATTTGTATTAACGATTCGAAAGCCTGGTCTAAACTTTTCATAGTTTTCATCGATTGGTCTAACAATACTACTCAACTGTTTCACTTCCCCTACAAGACTAACATGATTCCTTTGGCAGTCTGTTAGATGCTCTTTTGCTCCTCTCTTGGTCGAGAGATGATACAGGGTTCCCTGCAGTAGTTTCGAATATTGATGTTGTCTTACTAATGTATTGAGGTACATATCCACTATGTGGTTCCAGTACCTCTAAAGTGCAATCTTCACTGGAATTGGACTTCACTTTCTGTGTAGAGGAGATTGCCAACTTTATAAGATTTCTTGTAGCAACATTAAGCACAGATATGTTATTATCAATTGTTTGAGCCCTGGACCTACCATGTGATTCTGTTGAATCTAAGGGAGGAACCATAGACGAGGATGATACTACCAGGTCATTTTTTGCATCATCATCACACACTTTGATGGCTTTACTAATTTCTTGGGGTTCATGCTTGCCATGTGATACCTGTGCTCCTAAATTAGTATCTTTGCAAACAATAGATTGTGCTCTTGTGATGGGAGATGAAGTTGAAACAATCACAGGATTTCTTGCAACAATTGTTGTTGTCTCATTCGTCATATGAGTTCTACATGTCTTACGTAGCCCTTGCCCACTCTCACATGAAGCTTTAAGGATGGTCGGAGGTGACACTTCCTCTAACACTTCCTTTAGATGCGTTGTATTCTTTGAGCTTGCAGGCAAATTGGAATTTTCAGATGATTGCAATGTGGCCATTTCAGATTGATTAGAATTAGAGTGCTTCCCTTCTCCTTCACTTTCAACATCAACTTCATCTGGATCATCATCTTGATCCTTTTTTGTTTCTTCACTGTTGCTGTAAACTTCCTTATTATCGATTTCCCTTTGACATGCTTTAATTTCTGCATATGATTTTTCTAAACGTTGAAATGCTTCTTGAATTTTACTAAAATTCTCCATGGATTCAAGATGTGAACGTAATAACACATTGTGCGGCGAACAACGTTCAAAGCCCTGCATGATTATATTGTGTGCCATGGCTCTGATACCATTGAAGCGTAAAAATTGATAGCTTATAGGCTTGAATGTAAAAATACACGAGGTATTTGTAATTATAGTCTACAAATATCACAGGTTGATTTGTAATCCATTTTTGTTGTTTTGTAGATAGCGTTTTTTGCTGGAAGAGATGCTGAAGTCTATTATGATCTGTTTGTATTAAGAGCTTACTTCCCAAGAGATATTGTCTCCATTTGGCTAATGTGTGCATAATAGCAAGCATTTCCTTGTTGTATGTAGACTTGAGATGTTCTTGCTTATTGAGCTTCTTGCTTTCAAACATAATTGGGTGACCATCCTGCATTAGTACTGTTGCTATGCTAAAACCAAAAGCATCACACTCAATTACAAACGGTCTTGAGAAGTTTGGAGTTTCCAATACAGGGGCATTATACATAACTTCCTTTAAGTCTTCAAAACACTTTTCTCCTTCATCATTCCATTGAAATGAGTTCTTATTTAGAAGGTTCGTTAGGGGTGCCGTTATATGGGCATAGTTTTTAATAAATCTTCGATAATACTCGGTTGATCCTAAGAATCCTCTTAGCTTGGAGATATTAACTGGTCTGGGCTATTCCCTTATAGCCTTGATCTTATTAGGATCTACTTTTACTCCTTCCTTGGATATTATCAATGTTGTTAAAAGCGCGATCGGGATTAAATCGGCGCGGGGAACGAATCGGAAAAAATCGGAAAAATCGGGAAAAAATCGTTTGGTACAAAAATATTCATTTTTTTCATTTTTTTTCAATTTTTTTAATATC
>APFE030581633.1:36074-49626 GCA_000404065.3 Pinus taeda
TGCCACAGCTTTCCCTTTCCCTCTAGATGTAGACGCTGGTGCGTGTGCTGGTGGAGATGGCAGTGGAGTCTGATGTGCTCTAGAAGCTGAAGAACTAGAAGTAGGAGCTATAGGAGGTAGACCATGTCCTCTACTGGTGGCAAGGGTAGCCCGGGCAGGTGGTGTCACCTGGAAACATTACAATCTCCCAATCCTGAAATCCTGAAAAAGTGATAAGTCTGCTGGATTTTAAATGAAATCTAAAATTCTACTTTCTCCATATGAAATCAAATGAGGCTGGAACCACTCTCAAACATCCTGAGTCATTTCATGGTAATGTTAAAAATTTAAGTAAAAGGATGAAAATGTAGATTAAGGAGAATGTCACTTTTACTTTAAGAATTTAACATTACCATGAATAGCATATCCATACTAGGGCCCAGACTTGATCTCTCCGCACGTGCCACTGTCCAAATGAGCAACTGAAAAACCAAAAAAAAAGTTTATAAAATCGCGCTTTTTTCAAAAAATCGCGATTTTTTGAAAAAAGCGCGATTTTTTCAGTAAAAATCGGGATTTTTTGAAAAAAGCGCGATTTTTTCAGTAAAAATCGGCAAAAAAAAAGTAGGCGATTTTTTTGTATAAAAATCGCGATTTGATCGGCAAGCTGAAAAAATCGCGATTTAATCACGATTTTCACAACATTGGATATTATATGTTCGAGATACTCTACGTCTTCTTTTCCAAAAGTACATTTGGACTTCTTGGCATAGAACTCATGCTTTTCTAATACAGTAAGAACTTGCTTGAAATGTTGTAGGTGCTCCTTACATGTTTTACTATAAATTAGTATGTCATCAAAGAATACTAACACAAACCTCCTTAGATATGGGCGGAATAACTTGTTCATAGTAGCTTGGAATTTTGCTGGTGCATTGGTTAAACCTAAAAGCATTACTTTAAACTCGTAATGAGCTTCACGTGTTTAGAACACATTTTTTGCTATGTCTTCCAACCTTATTTTGATTTGGTAATACCCTGACCTTAAGTTCAATTTTGAAAAGTATTTAGCTCCATGTAGTTCATCCAACATTTCATTGATAAAAGGGATTGGAAACTTGTTTAGTATTTATTTTGTTTTGTCCTTGATAATTGACGCATAATTTGAACGATCCATCTTTCTTTCGAACTAATACAACTAGACTAGGATACAAACTTCTACTTTTTGTGATAATGCCACATTTTAAAACATCCTGGACTAATCTTTCAATTTCGGTTTTTTGATGATGTGGATATCGATACAGTTTGATGTTGATGGGATTTGATCTTGATTTGACTTTGATTTTATGCTCAATTTCTCTTTTAGGAGGCAACTTTATTGGAAGATCTTGGAATACTTTTTCGTGCTTTTGAATTATCTCTTGGACTTTTGGTGCTTCTTCATTGACCAAATTTGAAGTTAACCTTTCTAATTGATGACACTATACTAAATAAGCTGGTGCTCCCTTCCGAATCATTTTCATCATCTCGGATGATGATACAATTTGATTCTCAGGGCGCTGGAACCCATATAACTTATATTTTTGCCCTTCCCATTTAAATTTTATAAATTGCTTCTGATGGTTTGCAGAGTAAGTGCTTAGGGTTTGAAGCCATTGGATACCTATGACCACATCCACTCCTCCTAATGGTACAGTGTAGAAAGAAGATTCTAAATTAGATTTTTGAATCTGTAATTTGACTTTATGGCATTTCTCTACTTTTTCAATTTTCTTACCATCAGCTACCATAACCTTCATGTTGGGCATGGGAAATGTGAAAATGTTGAGTCTTTTTGCCATAGTTGAGTCCAAAAAGTTGTGGGTGTTACCGGTATCGATCAGAACCATCACATTGCTCTTCTTGATATGTCCTTTTAACTATAATGTCTGGGGATGTGATATACTTGTCATGGCCGATAATGACACTTGTGGAATATTCTCGTTATCTAGTTCTGGAGAAAATTCTAGAGAATCTTTGATTTCTTCTACATTTGATTCTTCACCGTCTGAATCATTAGTTGCTTCACATTTATATAGGTTCGTGGTCTCTTTTCCTTTAGCACACCTATGTTTAGGGTCCCATTTTTCGCCACAACGTTTACACTTGCCCTCTTTCATTCTTTGCATTTCCAAGTTAGTTTTTTCTCCTTAACGAAGATGTGGTTGAACATATTTTATGTTATCTGTTTTCGTAGCTGGGGAAAATCTTCGTCTCGAATATACTCTTTCAACTTTTGGCCACTGTATCTTTTCGTGCTTCTTTTCAACAACTTTTGCCTTTTGTCTTGCTACTTCTATAGAAGTGATGTCATGAAGCTCAAGTTCAACTTGGATATGGGGTTTAAGCCCCTTGATATATGGCTGAATGAGACAGGTTTCTGATAATCTAGGTACTCGTGTAGCTAAAGTTTCTCATTCTCATGTGTATTCGTCCATACCTCCTTTTTGTTGCAGTTTGGTGAGTGTTGAGAAGAACTCTTGTTCCTTGACACCTTGGAACCTTTGAAAGAATGCATTTTTGAATTTCCAACTGATAGCAGGTGTTGTATTTTTTCACCACATATACCAATTATATGCTTCACCTTCCATTTGCATGAATGCATGCCTGATCTTTTCATCATCATTGTTAATACCGTAAATTTTGAAATATTCTTCTACTTTATTGAACCATGCAACACTGCACTTCTCATTACCATCAAATTTGGAGAGTTCAAGTTTTGCTCTTTGTTGATATGTCACAGTTGTTGGAGTAAAGAGAGGGTATTGATTCACAAGCTGCATATTTGAGAATTGATTCCAAAGCTGCATATTTTGAAACTGTGTTACTATTTTGTTGATGGGGTATGGATGATGCTTTCGGAGACTTGGGTTTCTCATGTGATTCTGAAGAGTTTTTCGAATCCAGAGAATTGAGATGTTGAGTAGCTTCATTATTCTGTGGTATTTGATCAGGTGTAATCTTCAACTTGTCACAAATACAGGTCAACATCACCATTGGTTGACTATGATTTAGATTCATCGTATTTGAAAGGATTGCATGATCCTTTTTAAATTCGTTATGGTTCTGCTCGAACTAACTTTCTAGTCTCTTTGTTGTATTCTGAAGCTCCGTTTTCGCCATGTCCCATCACCTTAGTCTCAAGATCTATCAATCTTTTATTAAAATCAGCCATCGACATTGATGAAGACATTGATCAGGTATGAGGTGGAATATACTTATCCAACTTAACCCTTTTTCTTATCTTGACCCTATTTTTTTGTTAATTTTTATTAATTAGTTAAAATTATTATGTATTATTTATTAATTTATTTTATTTTAATTAAAAATATAGTTAACTATATTAATATATATAACTATATAACTATGCTATATAACTATGTAGTATATGTTTGTAATATATATATTAATACCCACGATTAAAAATCCAAAGTGGGGCGTAATGTTCGTGGTTCAACCAAGTGACATTGATGGTCAACTTGAGATTTGGATGCGGGGAATGAGGTATGGGGATGAACGACAAAGAGTGCAATAGAGGTGGCAGAACAAAACGAACTGATGGCTAGGGGTGTTGGGGAGGATGGCTGCGGACGAAATATACGGCTTGAGAAGAACGACGGTGAAGATCACATAGCGGCATGACACAGGGAACGACAAAACAAAGAGATAGTGTGGATGAGTACACAACGATAGGTGATGGTGGAGGAGAACAATTGTTTGTGACTGAGCAGTTTGCAGGCAGAGGATCGACCGCTCTGATACCACCTGAGGCTCACAAACTCTTTAATTACAGAAACAAGAATAGATATACTTATTAATTATTGAATGATGGTCACAAGTGTGGGAAGCCCTTGGCTTAAATATTGCCTAGGTGCCTCTTGGTGAATGCTCATGATCTTTGATCATGCCCTTTGCCTAATTAACTAATAGTTACAGATTAATTTTTACATAACACCTTCATATAGCGAGACACACAATTTACACATTATTGCTGTGCTTAACTCCAATCTTGACTCTTTGTTTGTGATTCAATTTGCCCTGTCCTAGAATCAATTGCCTATCACAAGCCATCCATAGATTTGTGCTTAGAAAGTATTCAGATTAGGCTTCTTGCTCAACAGATTCCAATTGTTACAACCCATGGAAACATGGAGTTCTCTCCAAATTTTGCTTTGAATTTTGTTCCTAATTAAACTTGTAATTTTTATCAATATATATTTTTCCTTTCTAAAATATACCTCCATTTAAAGTCGGTTCCTCATATGCCTCCTGGTCAGCTTGCCATTTTTCGGTCCAACCTCTACATGATGTGTGTTTGCAGTCCTTTGATGCCTTCTCTGACCACAACAGTCTCTTAGCTCCGTCACTTGCCACCATTTCATCTCCATTGTGGCTTTGATACTATGTTAGTTTTTACACACATAAAAGAGCATAAACAGGAATGCACATAAGAATAAGAGAGAATAGATTGATTCCAATCTCTTGGCTCCATCACCTGCTACCTCCGCATCTCTTTATTGTGGCTTTGTTACCATGCTATTTTTACACACACAAAGGAGCATTAACAGGAATGCACATAGAATGAGAGAAAATAGATTGATTCATTATGGAGTAATGCAATGTCTCATTACATAGTAGGAGAGAGTAATTATGTAACTTGTGGATACGAAATCTTTCAATGATTACATTTGTTAACTAATGATTATGTCATTTTATTATAAAGTCTCCAACTAAGCCTTTATTAAATGTCTAAAGTACGCCTATGTCCTAATTATGTCCATTATATCTAACATGTTTGTTGATGAATTCACGTACTCATTGCTTTATTTTATTGCATGGTATGTATTGCATTTAAAGTAGGAAAGCTTTATCCAGTTGCTCTGTAATATTTTGTGCTTTTGCTACGACTCCAAATAATTGGATATTTGAATCAAATAAGGGGCTATGAACTTACAAAGGTATTTTGTTATTGTGCATAACTTTTAAACAATATATTTTGAATATTTTCAGTTGTATCATGTGTGGAGAACCTGCTGTCCATTGTCCTGGTCACTGTGGCCACATTGAACTTGTTTTACCAGTGTACAACCCATTGGTCTTTAAGTCTGCTCAAAAGCTCATGAAACACATGTGCATCTTCTGTCATCACTTTAAGCTTGAAAGGGAGCAGGTAAATTTCATGCCTCTGTTTCTTAGTAATAGTGGAAAAATATTTCAAATCTGGGTTTTCCTGGTGAGGATGGTTATTTTCAAAGGACAAGCTTAGGCCTAGTGAAACCTAGATGGCAAAAATATATTGACTATTAGCTCTTAAGTTCTGGAGGTATTTTAGTGTTAAAACATCATAAATATAGTGGGACTTACAATTACTGACATTGATATTGGCATTGGCATGGTAGATTAAAAAATATGCTAAAAAGCTTGAGCTCATTCTGAATGGGGATATCATCAGTGCTAAAAGCCTGGGATCAGATCTAGTAGATGATGAATTGCTATCAAAAGAGCACAAAGAGGAACATTCAATTGATCAACAAGCTCTAACATCCTGGCAGTCTGGGAGAAATACTTGGACATCTCTTCAGTTTACTGAGGCTAAGGCAGTCTTGAATACCATGATGTCAGAAATGAATCAGAAGAAATGCAAGAATTGTGGAGCAAAAGTACCCAAAATTACCAGTCCTATTTTTGGAAGGTTATATCAGGTACTATTTCTTGTCATGAGTATATTTTCTCTTTATTCATTTACTTCGTGGAGTAGCAATAGCAATAACCTAGAAAATTTTCTTACCTGACTTATAAGTTCAATAAAAGCTCAATGTCAAATAACCTAGAAAATTTTCTTACCTGACTTAAAAGTTCAATAAAAGTTCAATGTCGAATATTTGTACTCTCTTCCTAATGGGCTTTTGTGTTTATGCAAAAGCTGGATTTTCATTTTAGTCTTGGAAAAAAATGTTTATTCATTCTCTACATGTAAGATTCTGGCCTTCCTTGAAGTTTTTATTCTTTTCATTATGAAGTGTTGAGAAATTAAGATGCTGGTAGGTTAGTGTTAATTTCTCTGTCATGATAATTACTTGTGAATGTTTGTTGGCTTTATTAAATTTTTATGTTCTTCTTCATCAAACAATTACCAAAAGTACAAAACATGAAGATCACAAGAAACAAAGAACACAAAGATGTAGGTTCCAAGCCAGGGCAAAACACCACAAGGGGGAAAACCCAAATAATCCTCTTCTTATAGAATCGGATTAAAGTGAGATATCCAAGACCCAAGACCAAGACTGCCACAAAGAACCCAAGTCATCCCTCCTCCAAGTCTTCTTCATCAACTCAAGTCAACAAAGTCAGCGCTGGTCAAACATCTGAAATTTGGTCAACTCCTGAAATTTCGGGCTTGCAATACTTCAGAAAAATTCACGGAACTAGGAGGTTGAACAAGTGGCTCTTGGAGCCTAGGCCAAGTTGTTTCGTAAGGAGGGCCGACTTGGTCTTGTGGTGACATTTTTAACTTTTTTGATTAAAATATAATTATTTTTCTTTTTTCATACAACAAGTCCAAATGGGACTTTGACTCACATACATTTGCTTGACCCATGAAATTTTTTCTTTTGACTCAAATAACCCTAAAAGCATGAAGAACACTAATAAAAATAATAAATTTTTTTTTTTCCTCTTTGGCTTTTACATGAAATATAAATTGATACAAGTACAAAGATAATTATGAAGACTAAACCTAGTCACATTTTCAACACTCCCTCTTAACTAGGGAGGTATTCATAATTACACAACAAAATACAAGGATACTGCCAAATTGAAATATTTTTATAAAAAGTGTTCGGATTGATAAGCATCATCAAGCATCATCATCATAACAAGAATTGAAAATTACAAAATAGCAAGGCCTTGATTGACAAGCTCTAACTCTCCACTAGATTAGAGCACAATGTTGGGAGGCATACATTTGGACACCACCACGGCCTTTCAAGGCACATACCCCATCCAGTTGAGGTATGTCCTTACTAGACTATTCTTATCTTGGATTCCCAATCCTTAAAGATGTTGAAGAAAAATGTAACTAGGTTTGGTCGTCATAATGACATGATCTTTGAATTGATGTAAGAAAGAGAATAAATTATTTTTGTGTATCCTGCTTCATGGGTTTCATGAGCAAGAAGTATAATTAGGTCAAAGACTTCTTCTTGATGTCTTTAGGATTTTATTGTTATGTCAAAGAGTCATGTCATGTGTAGAGAAACTCTTTAAAAGTCTATGTAAAATGTATTAATGTCAATGCAACCCTCCAAGACCAAGAAAATTCCTCCAAGAGCAAGCACTCCGAAATCTGCAAGCAAAACAACAAAGGAATCTTATGTCGGCTCCAAAATGAATTAAAGGGAAATTATTAAATAAATGAAATTCACGTCGGCTCAAGAAAAATAGTCATGACAGTTCATGGGTTTATGTCGACTCAAATATAGGTGGCTCACCACTATAAATACCCTGTCAAGTTATTCGAAAAACGCAGGTCAGTTTCACAATTCTCTTTGAAACTTCGTATGAAGATGGGTGCAGGTCCCCACAAATAAGAGGAGACAGATCTCGGGTTCCCTCTCTGAAATTTTGGATGAACAGAAAGAAAATATCCGCATCACCTTAGGGCAAGAGATCAAGGGTCTGCCTACACCTCAGATGGGTTTAAGGGCAGACAGATTAGGTCTTGGATGGCTAGAAAGAGTAGAAAGGCAAGCTAAATCTCGGATACATGGAGGAGCAGACAGGATCTCTGATGGATGGTTGACCTTGACATAAGAATGTCTCCATAATCTTGGTAAGCCGCAATATCAACAGTATGATCAGTCTTAGATCTATCACTGTGAAGGAGCATGACAATCTCGACATTCCTGTGAATGAATCTGCCTCGACATATATATTTGCAATCTGAGACATACATGTATTCTTTGCCTAGATGAAAAGTAGATCTCGGTGGATCTACTTCATAAGCAGTCAATTTCTGAACCCTTATTGTCCTCATTGTCTTGGTCTAATGGAGATCACAGTGATCCTGAAGGTGCTATCTTAGTCTCAACATATAGATATATTATAATTACATTGAAGAGAATTTCGGTGATGACTGTGTCTACTGCAGCCCTAACAGAATAAAGAGCAATGACAATCAAATCAGGACCTGCAGTCTTGAGGGAGCAGTAAGCAACTATGATAGTTGCAATCTCGGAATAATGAGGGGAATTGTGATACTGATGGCTAGAATGAACAATCTTGACAAGGATCATGATCTCATAATGCTACACATTATCTCAAGCTACAGTAAGGTGCTGTCACAAGTCATGATCTGTTTATTGAAGATCATCGTCTTGATAAAGAGTGCAGAGATCACGTCGGTGGCAATATCAAGGATCAGTCATGGAGCAGATGTTAGAAGCAGTAATGAAGATCTCAGTGATAGCTTCAATGGTGCAGCAATCATGATGATCTCAACAGTGATGGAGGAAAGGATTGACGTCTTGGTCTTGAAGAGGCAGAAAGTGTCAACGGTCACGGTCTTGGTATTCGTCAATGAAATCTCTATAAGAATAATTTTGCGTGGGTTTTCCTCTCGAAGTGATCCAGGAGGATCTAGTCCGATCAGTTACATAGGTATAGTGTCGTCGTCAACATTCAGTGTGGTGTTGTTCAGTTTCGACAATGTTGGTTATGGATCAGGTTTTTCATGGTGTTGTGCCTGGTTGTCGACAAGTGTTCATTGTCAGTTCTGCCAGGGTTGATCATCGACATGGGTGTGTCGTCTGTTGCAAGGGGTTTAATATGGGTTCATCATCATATGATGTTTGTCGCAAATGTCACTTTATGACAATTTGATGTAAGTGGTTGATGTGGTCCTCATGGTCGTCATGACCTTCTTCAGGTTCTTCTGCCATGGTGATGGTTTCTGGTTTTACAACATTATAATACACCTATTCTAAATGTTAGATCCTAAACCTAAATCCTATAACCTATGTCTAAAGACCTAAGACCTAACACATTAGACCCTAATCCTATACCTGTTGAAACATCTTACATTACAAACCATGTATCAAATGCATAACCCTAAGTCTAAACCTATCAAATCATATTACAAAACCTAAATACATCAAACCAATACATAAAGCCTATGTATTAACTCTTGGCCTATGGTAAAACATTATAAAACAATTCAAAATACATATGACAGTCTTAACCACAGCGGGAGAAGACTGCTCGGGTTGTAAACCATGTGATCAACGTGTAAACGGTGGAGATGTCAGTCCTAGACCGTGGGCCTTAACCCCGTGGGAGAAGATCGTTGTCCATGTGAACAGATGGAGATGTAGCGGAACCGCCGTAGTATTGACCGTAGAGTTACATAACTGCAAACTATTACATGTGAGCAGAGTCTGGATAAGCCGTCAGGGTTAGCGTCGAGAGTTTGACCGCAGTGGAACTGTCAGGCCTAACGGTAACCTGAGCATGTGAACAAATCATAACTAAAACCACCAGACCATTGGTAGTCGGAATCGCCGAAGGAAGACTGCGGAGGTGGCAGCCTGCGGTTAGACCGCGACAGTCACATGCGGGCGGTCAACCTCCTCCCTCGGTTAGCAAGAAGCCACGGTTTTGTTTTTATCATAAGGTTTATATTTGGGTTTTGTTGTTGTAGTTTGTTCTAAACTAATGCGATGATCATGCATATGAAACCTAAGGTGGTAAAACCTAACAGGACTGAAACCAACAAACCTTATTTTGAGCTGGTTCACTCCTAAAATCAACATGAAGGAGTTAGAGTGCATCTGGAGGGCTATAAAGCTAGTTTTTCTCAATGAAGAGAAAGGAGAGTGGTTTTGGGTTTTTGTATGCAGGTTTTGGAGGTTATAGTCTTTTTTGTTTTTAGTGTAACATGAGCATTCAAAGTCGGAATTGGGAACTGTGACTGGCGTTTGAAAGCTGGTTTAGAGAGCTTTCTCATGACAGTGACCAGAAGTGCCTGCGTGCACATTCAGTTCGGTCAAATTGTTGTGTAATGGACCTCTTCGGTTTCAATCCTAATAAAGCGGTTGCCCATCTTGAAAGCGGACCCAGAGACGTAGTCCATCAGGGATGAACTTCGTAATCAATTTTGCTGTCTGGTATCGTTGTGATTTCGCTATTTTCACTTCTGTTATGCATCTTGCTTATGTTTTATCCTCTGTCGCAAAGTCTTCTTCTCAAGCAATTCTCACGATTTCAACACTTTCAGTTAACATTCTAATCATTAATGGAATAATCAATTCTACTTCAGTTTTAACATATGATCATTTCAGATCACCAAGAGGGAGAGGTTTTGGCCCTTGCAGTAAGCCAAATATTTGTGTTCTTGTCTCTTTTGTTTTTGATAGCAATTTGATGAAGTAAACACTCACACTAATAATGAATGGAACATCAAGCTAATATTAATTGTATAAAGACTTCACAAATTGTTATCATGTAACGAAGAATCAATTTAATTATACATGCCCTAGATTCTTCAAGAAAAGAATATTGGTCCACCTCAGGACTACTTTTATCTTGGATAACCTACCCTATCCTCAAAGAGTATCTGTCCTTAGGACTACTCCTATCTTGGATACCATTCCTCAAAGAGTATCAGTCCTAGATGCTTATCCAATCCTCCATTCTCCCTACAAATGCCTTCATTAGACTTATGACTATTAGCCCTGGCCTAGTGCATGACACACGGAGAATATGGTGTCCACCATCACTCCCTCTCAACTAGGGAGGAGATCCTTACTCCCTCTTAACTAGGGAGACATAATCACAAGCCTCAGCTTGTCTCATTCATTAACTACTTGTTCTTCCATGGAGACCTAGTTGTAGGTGCAGGGGTCCTATTTTGTATCACTTCATATCGAGCTTTGGCCTTCCTGGATCTTTATCAATCTTCACATATCTTCAAAATAGTTCATCAAATGCTTTATGGAGCCAATCCTTCTTCACAGCTGATTGCACAAGCCTTCACATCTTCTTTCTTCATAGCAAGGTTCTGCTTTCATGCTATTCAAAGAGATTATATCAGCTTCCAATCATCATCAGAATCAGTGCTGTCAAACAATGTGTTCCTCAACCAACTGTCAGTACAACGGTATCAGATCTCTGTAATTTCTTTTCAAAGGGTCTTGTCATTGATATGTCATCTTCTCTTTTGATCATAAACTTCTTGCCAAACTTCATGTAGTATTTTATCTTATTCAAGAACTAACAACTTCCTCATTCTAGCTGAGACAAGTAAACTTCTTCCCTTTTTAAATCTTGCTTTCAGGGGGCCATCTAATTGACTTCCTTTTGATGCTTACTCTCTTCTTGTCTTCGTGCGTTGCTACATTCTTCCAAATCTTCCATCTATTAGTCAAGCTTACATAGATCTTGTGATGGCACCAAATCTACCCTAACACCAATTTCATGAATCCACTCCATACACATATGTGCATATACATTCATTTCACAACATTTCCTGAAGCATTCACCATGCACACTTAATATAAAAATATATCATGAGAACCCATTATCTTTCTTTCCATTAAAAACATTGAATACTTATTCTTCATAAAATAATACCATGTGGTGTTCTTGGAACTGTCTTATCTCTGCGAATTCCATGCTCTGAACAGTACCTATCAAACTCTTTGCTGCAATATTCACCTCCATTTTCTGATCTGAGACACTTCAATTTCTTTCCTGTCTCAGTCTCAACCAAAGCTTTCCATTTCTTGAAAGTATCAAATACATCAGATTTATTCTTAATACAATAAATCCAAGTTTTTCTAGTTCAATCATCAATAAAAGTAACGTAATAACGAGAGCCACCTAAGATGATACCTGAGAGGTCCATAGCTCTGTATGCAAGTTTATTTTTCGCTTCTTTTTATTTCCCACTAAACTGCAAACCTGACTCTCTTCTGCTTTTTACCATAAATGCAAATTCTTGAAAAGTGCAAACAAATTCTCATAACCCGGTAACAAATTCCTTGAGTGAAGAATCTTCATCCCCTTTTCACTCATGTGTTCGAGCCTATGATGCCATAATGCTGCATCTGCTCCTTTGGAAGTTAAAACATTAATAGAGTTAGAAATACCATTGCATAAATACAATGTATCAACCTTTTCGCCTTTTGCTATTACTAGGGCTCCTTTGGTGACTTTCCAAGCTTTATCTGTGAAAGTTGTCACACAACCTTCACCGCCTAATTCCCCTATTGAAATCAGATTTTTCTTTAGAACTGGAACATGCCTTACCTCCTTTAGTAGCCATTGGTTTCCATTTTGCTGTTTTACAAGAACCGTACCCATTCCAACAATTTTACAGGGTTTATCATCACCCAAACGGACTTGTCCAAAATCTCCTTAAACAGAGTCATGAAAGTATTTCTTATCAGGTGTGGCATGGAATGAGGCCCCTGAATCGACCACCCAGGAATCAGTAATATTTTTGAAAGAAAGAATCAAAGCATCTTGTAACACCTCACTTGTCACATTTGCTTTGTGATTGTTTTCTTGCTGTGCATCTCCTTCTTTTCCCTTCAGAGATCTACAGTCTTTTTTTAGGTGCCCTTTCTTTCCGCATTTCCAGCACACTATCCCCGATCTAGACTTGGATCTACCTTTCCTTGATTTACTGCGATATCCTGAGCTCTTTCCTCTTTCCATTTCTTTTCCCCTAGACTCTGCACTCAAAGCATTACCCGATGTTTCACCAGAGCTTTTTTGTCACATTTCCTCGCTAAGGATAGCACCGACAATATCATCAAACTTTAAAGTACTAGATCCAGAAACAGAGTTACTAATGGCCATTACTAAACCATTCCAACTTTCTGGTAATGAACACAAGAATAACAAAGTTCTAACTTCATCATCAAAGTTTACCCCTACAGAACATAACTGACTTGTAACAATATTAAAATCATTTAAATGGTCTGCAATAGATCCACCTTCCGACATCTTCATATTAAATAACCGTTTAATAAGAAATACCTTGTTTGAGGCCGAGGGTTTTTCATATAGTTTCTCCAACGCCTTAATCAAACCCTCTATCGTTGTTTCCTTCTAAATGTTGAAGACGACCAACGCTGCGAGGCACAACCGTACTGTTCCGAGTGCCTTTCTATCGAGAAGGTTCCATTCTTCATTTGTCATACCTGCCGACATCTTTGTTTTTCTGCCCAATGGTAGGTATAGATCTTTCTGATACATATAATCTTCCATCTGCATCTTCCACAACGAGAAGTTTTGGCCGTTAAATTTTTGGACCCTAAACTTACCATCTTCCGCCATTGCTCCCACTCGAACGAGGAACCCTTCTTTCCTGCGAGTTTATCAGCCAAATAGACCTTCGGCTTTGATACTAGTGGTTAGAAAATTATATATTATAGAGCAATGGAACACATAGAATATTGCAGAAATATAAACACAAAAAACACATAAAACAAGAGAGACACAGATATACGTGGTTCACCCAGTTTGGGCT